>AACT01019516.1:0-17274 GCA_000149265.1 Ciona savignyi | reverse complement strand
TCCTTGAAGTTTGTAAGTGGGGTTGGAGGGGAAATCCCCACGGAGACCGACGTCGATGTACAACTCCCCTCACAGAACGTGCTGCTTCATTGCCAAGGATTGGAACCGCAAGTCAAGTTGGTGGTTGGTTTCATTGAAGCCTCCATATCCACACGACCACTACCCAACGCCATGTCCAAATATGGTGATGGGGTTCGACCCACGTGCGTGCTGGTGACGGGGAACAAAGGGGTCGGGAAGACCACGATGTGCAGCGCCGTGCTCCGCAAGTTCGGCCTCGATGGATCGGTTCACGCTTTCGTGCGCGTTGTGTCGTGTGGGGGGATGAGGGGGAAGAAAGCCGACAACATTCGACGAACGTTTGATAAAGTATCGCTTGATCTGCGCTGGAGAGCTCCATCAATTGTCCTCCTGGATGATCTTGATCTTCTGATCCCCGCATCCGAGGAAGATGGAGGATCGGAGGGAGTCTACACCTCCCAACTCGTGTCTATTGTGCAGGGATTCCTGCATCTCTTGATGGGGAAGTCGCATACAGGATGGGGGATGCCGTGTAGAGTGTGCGTCATCGCTACCTGTCAATCAAAGTCAGCCATCCATCAATCATTGTTGACAGGTGGCAATCATGTCTTCAGTCAAGTTGTTTGTATTGATCTCCCCACGAAAGCTGTACGGCAGGTGATGATTAAAGCCAACATTGAAAGTTTCACCAACTACGAATGTCCGCACGACCTGGATGATGTAATTTCGAAAACTGAGGGTTTCGCCGCAGCTGACCTTGAACTTTTGGTCCAGAAAACTTGTCATCGTGTCCAGATGAAAACATTGGGACCAGACGGTGAGTCTGCCCAACTAACCCAAGAAGACATGTTGGAATCGCTGACCAACTTCACTCCAGCGTCGTTGCAAAACGCGAAGCTGCACAAACCGTCCCCGCTGACATGGGAAGACGTGGGCGGACTCGCAGATGTGAAGCAGAAGTTGACGGAGCAACTGGTTTGGCCGATCAAGTACAAACATCTCTTCAACCAATGTGGGTTGGAAGCGAAATCTGGCGTGCTGCTGTTCGGCCCGCCGGGATGCGGGAAGACATTGGTAGCAGGGGTGGTCGCTAATCAATGTGATCTTAACTTCATCTCCATCAAAGGACCTGAGTTGCTGAGCAAATACATCGGCGCAAGTGAGGCAGCCGTGAGGGATTTGTTCTCCCGAGCTCGAGCCGCCGCGCCTTGCGTGTTGTTCTTCGATGAATTCGACTCTCTAGCTCCACCGCGGGGCCACGATAGCACGGGAGTGACGGATCGTGTCGTGAACCAACTCCTCACGCATCTCGATGGAGTCGAACCACTAGTGGGCGTGACAGTGCTGGCAGCGTCGAGTCGACCGGATCTGTTGGATCCCGCACTGCTCCGCCCTGGGAGGCTGGATACCCTCCTCTACTGCCCTCTACCTGATGCTGATGAGCGGTTCGACATCCTCTCATCTTTATCTCGGAACCTCACCCTGGGAGATGTGGATCTCATGGAGGTTGCGAGGAGTTGTGAGGATTTCAGTGGAGCAGATTTGAAGGCGTTGCTCTATAACGCGCAGTTGGAAGCCGTCCATCAATCCATGCATCCCCCTGATGCCCCCCCTCCCCCCCATCACCCTCCCCCCAATGCTCCTCCCATCCTCCCACTTTCCTCCTCCTCCTCCAAGATGGAGGTGGACGACTTGTACCACAGCAACGGCTTCTCCAACATGGAGAAATACGACGAAGGAGGGGAACCCCCTATCTCGATCGCTTCCATCGACGAAATCAAAGAAACGGCTGCGCAGCTCATCGGCGCCCTCGTGCAGGACGAATATGAACAAAACGAGGATTTTGCGGAATCTTACCGGATTTGCTTCGATGAGAATGAGACGTACAGAGAGAAGGATCGAAATGAACCGAATGAATGTAGAGTTGTCTACTTCCCAACCATGCATCAGGGTAGGACCGATCAAATACCCGACGTTGTAGCCCAATCTGCTCACATACTGTCACGGAATATTGATCCAGGGGAATCCCCCTCAAGCTCAACTTTGAATGCTCCATCCCTATTGGTGGAGAGCAGTCACATGACAGCTGCGATGTCATCAACACGGCCATCATTGTCGGCACGGGAACGATTCGACCTCGAACACTTGTACGCCAAGTTCATAACGTCCCGGGAACGCGGTCATATGAGCGAGGGAAGTTATTACGAAGGAAAACCACGCGCCACTTTATCATAATCACTGTTATCATGTTTGATTCAATCATCTTGTGTTTTTAATTTTATTGATATTTTTCATTCTTCTATAAATTTTAGACAAAAACTCTGCAATCTTATTTAAATCAGCGCTTCCCAAACTTTTAAGCTTGTGACCCCTTTCAATTTATTTAAATTTTCTGCTACTCTTCTTAGTTTAAAATCCTAAAATCTAAATTTAAAAAAAAAGTACAATAGATATATTAATTTGTTAAAAAATGATGTACTCTTTGCGACCCCCAGTTTGAGAAACCCTGATCTAAATGATGTCATCAATTTCAGTTGAAATCTATGTATGTGGGAATTTGAAGTATGTCTGGCATTGCTGGGCGAATACTGGACTCAATTAGTAGGAGTTGTGTTGCTTATATTGCTTGGAATATTAAACAGGAACAAAACCAATGATTTCACTCGTTGTGTGAATGAAAGTTGCATCTGCTGTCGAAGGAACAAAGCTGATAAAGATGACGTCATGGATGTGATTCGAAATGCTCCGGATATATCCGAAAGATTCAAGAAGCTTTTATCCGATCATATGACTCTACCACTGAGTAATGGGCAGCACCCAACCGTGTTCTGCTTGCCTGGTGTGCGAACGCGACCTTTTCTCGACCCACGTGACTACCTACGTGACGCTGACTTGCTAGAGGGGAATTCCCCGATGATACGACGCGAATTCGAAGCTGTGTGGAAGGAAACCCATTGTTGGCAAACAAACACAACTCAACATGGGGAATGGTGGTTGTTTCATCTCGTTAACCAGGGGAACGAGGTGAATATGAACCTTCTGATGTGTTTAAATATACATGGTACATAGAATGAGATTGGATATTCATGAAATCACGTGGAAAGGGGAAAACCAAGGGGGTTAACACACGGGCAATCGTCAGATCACCTCGCGTCCACCGTCGGGTTACCGGAGCTATTGCAGTGTGTTGTGTACGATTCACACGTTTCTTCAATTTGGTAGAACCCATTAATCTGCTGGGTTCATGCAATGTCCGTAAGTACCTTGCCAAAGGACACAACCGACTAGCTGCTGGCTGGTTTGATCACACAACCTTTCGACTGACTACAGACCAACCAGGAGATGAAGCTGGAAAGAGATGATCATTATCTTATATTTCTCCAGATTCCAGACAACTGTGCCAAATGTCCGCTAACCATGGAAGTCGTGCACAACATGGGGTCATTGATGAGAGGTTGTGGTTTCGGGAATGTTTGTTTCTCAGTGGTTAAGTGTGGAACCTTCATCGATGAACATTGTGGACCGTGTAATACCAGGACACGATGTCATCTTGGTGAGTTTGATGTCCAACACTGGTATCTTATGACTGGTTAGTATGCCGGTTTAGTGCAACGCCTTTCAGTCGAAAGAAAGCTGCTTCAAAACTGGTTGCTAGCTAGTCGGTTGTGTTCTTGGGCAAGGCACTTTACGTATATTGCCCGAACCCAGTGGATTACTGGGTTCTACAAAATTGAAGGAATGTGTCTATCATATACAACACACTGCAATAGCTCCAGTAACCCGACGATGGGCGCGAGGTGATCTGACGATTGCCCGTGTGTTAACCCCCTTGGTTTTCCAATTCAGGGGGATAAACATGAATATCGAATCCAAACCCACCACACTATTTGATCGGCAATGATCACATCAACAACTATGATTCCAGGACTGAACGTTCCAGAAGGTTTTGAGCTGATGGTCGGTGGTGAAAGTCGGTCGTGGGAGGAGGGGGTTTCCCTTTTGTTTGATGACGCGTTCCCTCACTCAGTAATCTCACATGACCGAGAGGGGTGTGGGTTCAAGTACCAACCAACGCAACTTTAGATCTGTTCTAATGGTCGACCTATGGCACCATGATCTAACTAATCAAGAAATATCGCTGGTTAAACAATTGTTTCCACCTCAATAAACTCATTTCTTCTCTCCCACCTTTTTTTTACCGAGCCAAGTTTTGAACCCAAGATGGGTTCGTGACTAGGACCGTTATTTTGTGTAAGAGTCGGTATATGTATCGGTCGCGCTAACCATTTGGCCACACGACCGTACTTTCCCATCCATGGTAGTAAACCAGCTTGACGCCCGTGCATGCGCCAAACCACGATGTAATTGCGTCCGAATAGCTGAATCGGTAAAAGCACCCAGTCTTCCAAGCAGAAGAACCCATGTGATCACGTCTCATTTGCGTTTCCTTTCTCGCTAATAAAACGTGAATATTTTATAATAACGTGACTTTTTAGGCGATACCAAACGGTTTGCCACAGGGATGGGCGACCTGAAGGAATTTTGACCAGCCCGCAAACTTTATCTAACCATGCCCTGTATAATTAAGATATTGAATACTATTCATGTAATAATCTGACCCACCAAGGACTTATTTTCCCACATCTGACCCGCTGACTAGAGAAGTTGCCAACCCCTGGCTTACCAGCTATTCGTGAATGCATTTCGATGCATTGCTTTTTATATTGGATCCAAGTGCAAATTAGAAACATGGCTTTTTGTTCCACATTGCAAACACCACGTACGCTGTAGGTCTACCATCATTGTTACTTCCGCGGGTGGAGTAACGGGGTTGCTTTGGTTTGAAAATAACTCGTATCGAATAAAAGAACCGACAGTTTGTGTCCTCGAATTATAATTGGCGATCAGAGTTCAACGGTTACAGATGTGGAACGGAGGGGGCAGGGACGATATGGGGATGATATGGACGGAGATACGGGGATGATACGGACGGAGATGATACGGTTTTCTGTAAATTAAAAAATAAAGAGACCAAAATCAATAATTGACGGGTGTACGTATGAAATAGTAAACAATTACACTCACCAAACTTTGGCTTTAGAACCGGAACGGAAAATACACGGTATCAGATAAATTACTGTGCTGCAGACTGTACGGTGACTAAATCAAAAAGGAAGCATTTTCTAACACGCGGTCGGGTATAGATATTGTAACACAAACTCCCATTGTGACGTAATTTGGTTGTGATGCAATTTATGATTTATCATAGACATCAATAAAACATTAATGGGTCAAGATATCTTACATCCTCCCCCGCCAAAAATGGAAAAATGCGTCATCAAAGCAGTTTCAATTTTTTTACACAAAGAAAAGATTCGAGGCACATTTTTTAACGAAGAATAAAAAACAAAAAAACTATACACAATATATACAATAAGGCGTAACGCCGTGCCAGGTCATGGGGCGCTCCTTTCTCGCTCGCTCACGATCACGCAAAGTTTTGCGATAGGCCGCTTCATTAACCCAGCGGCAGTCTTCACTTCGACGCTTCTAACGATCCCATGTTTGTCATGAAACAAGGTGTTCACGCGGCCTAGAGGCCATTGTCCTCGAGGGGCGGAATTGTCCACCAGGAGTACAACATCTCCTTCAGCAACATTGTCCTTTTGCTCGTGCCATTTCTGTCGAGAGATTATTGATCGAGGGTACTCTTGGATCCAGCGTTTCCAGAACTCGTCAGCGAGATACTGGACAACTCGGTAGCGTCGTCGGGCGTAGCAATCTGTACTACGTGTCACTGTCGGCGGCGGAGTAGTTGTAGGGTTGATTTTCAAAAGGTGATTCGGTGTCAGCGGTAGGTCTTCTCCGATCTCCAGCGGTACTTGTGTAAGCGGTCTGGAATTGACAATGTCTTCCACTTCAACAAGCAGGGTATGTAGAAGGTCATCATCGAGCGGCTTGCCCTGCAATAATGCCTGCAAAATAAATTTCACGGAACGGATCAATCGTTCCCAAGCTCCACCAAAGTGGCTGGCAGCTGGTGGGTTAAATTTCCAGATTATATTTTTCTGTCTCAGGTAGTCGCCGACTTGATTGCGATTCCATTCTTCTATACATTCTCGAAGTATCCGCTCGCAGCCGACGAAGTTAGTGCCATTGTCGGAATACAGGTGAGTGACAGGACCTCGTCGGGACGTAAAACGTCGCAGGGCATTTATAAACGCGTCGGTAGACAAGTCAGTAGCGACTTCTAGATGGATGGCGCGAGTAGTCATACATGTAAACAGACATCCATACCGTTTTACTTCACTTCTCCTTAACTTGGTCAGTAGCGGGCCGAAGAAGTCCACTCCTGTATGAGTGAACGGTGGTTCGTCAATTTGCAGTCTTGACGGCGGGAGATCAGCCATGATCTGTCTTTCGGGCCTTGCAGCTCTTCGCTGGCACAGTAGGCATCGGGACAGGATACGTCGGGTTGCAACTCTAGCATTTTGCACCCAGTAGCGCTGAAATAAAATGTTTAGAGTGTGATTCATACCAGAGTGTGCAGCATCAACACTGTGGCAGTGATCGATGAGTAAGTCAGTAAGGTGGCAGTTATCGGGGATAATGGCAGGGTGGCGTGCTTTGTAGTCAAGACGTGCATTGTCCAATCTACCTCCAACGCGTAATATGCCATCATTGAGAATAGGGTTCAGTTTGTAGATCGGTGACGTAGAAGGCGGATGTCGGATCGATTGCATGCGCATCCAATCGGGGAACTCCCGACGTTGTACGTACCGCACGAGGGCGCTCTCAGCAGATCGAAGCTCCTCGGCGTCAATCGGCGATGTCGGAATTTTTGCGGTGTCCTTCTTTACCTTGTTCTTCAGGTAAGCACAAAAACGGATAATCCAGGACGTGCTTATCTTCAATCGATGCAGGGACGAGAAATAACGGATGAATTTGTCCGTGGGTGAGCAGTTGGTAGCTGTCAGAAATACAGATTCGGGTTTTGGCAGGTCAAAACGTCGGTAGATTTGCGCCGTTGGTTGTGGCCGTAGAAACGTAGTAGGCCAGTCTTTAGCGGGACAGTGTAGAAACTTAGGGCCGGAATGCCACGTTCCTGTCTTCATCATGGTCCCTGCCGTCGTTCCACGTGACGCTTGAGATGGCGTATAACCAATTAAGACCTCTATGAACGGCAGGATGTGACGAGTGGTACCCTCCATGAGTCATTGTTTTTAAACTAGTGTTTTGCTGAGTAACAATGGTGGTGATTCCCCAATGTTTGTTTTGTTGAAAGCAGCATGTGCTAGGCTGCGCGCCGGTGTTCTCGTTTAGCTGTAAAGTTTTGTAATTGTGCAGCAGTGCTTTGTAAAATAAAGGTGTTGAATGTGCATCTGCTAGCTGTTTTGTTGGAAAAAAGTTGCCGATGTACGAAGGGGTATGGGCTCAAAATTTTTAAACAAAATTTTGTAGGGTTTTGAGTTTAGGTTGCAGATCCAAGCTTCAATTTTGAATTGTGAAAAAATCTAAGACTTCCTATGTCAGGATTTTGAGTGACAGTCGTTTTTGTGAGGTCAGTTTGCATTGGAGAGATAGGGAAAATAATTAGTTGAACGCCTCCTAAATGAAAAACGGGCTATTTTGAATTTTTTGCCAAAATCTCCAAATTTATAGAAATTTGAGTGTGGATAAATGTTACTAGTCAACTGTTTGTCTAAAATCGTACACTTAATTACTTATGCTAATTAGCAAAGTAATTAATTAGTCATTTTTTCTCATTTTTGGTTGTTTTCACTCCGGTAGAGGGTCGTTCGGATATTTTTTCAAGAACCTAACTTCGAATGGCTTTTATAAATACCAGACAATCTTTCGATACAGACTGTTAATCCGATTTGTGATATAGGACTGAAAAATGTACTCCTCTTGGTATCCACATGTGTACCTTTTTTTCATATTTTTCAATTTTTGGGCAGGTGTGAAGGCCTAGATGTGTTTGTTGGACACTTATGCATACAGAAGATATAAAAACTTACCAATCCTAACCATCCTTGATTGTCAAACATTGGTGAAAGAAGTGGAGGCGGACATAATGTGGTCACACGAGGCTCAAAGGTGACATTGGGTGTGTTTTTTTACTCAAAAACAACTATTTGTACCCTGGTTATGGACTTTAAACCTTTCAAATTACAGTGAAAAAATGTGCTGAAACTTGTGGAACATCAATGCAGTGAATTTTAATGTGTACGAAGAGTTTCAGTCATCACCAGTGACACTGTCGCCAAATGAAATCTACAGAATGACTACCCTTCAGTCGAAGGCCTGTAATAGCCGAAGCAGTCAACCGAAACGGTTAAAATTTGGACCGGAGTCTCACAGAATGACCTCTACTAGTAAGTTCAAACAGTTTAAACCAAACTGGAACGGTCACCGTTTCCAAGATGGCGTATAACCAATTAAGACCTCTATGAACGGCAGGATGTGACGAGTGGTACCCTCCATGAGTCATTGTTTTTAAACTAGTGTTTTGCTGAGTAACAATGGTGGTGATTCCCCAATGTTTGTTTTGTTGAAAGCAGCATGTGCTAGGCTGCGCGCCGGTGTTCTCGTTTAGCTGTAAAGTTTTGTAATTGTGGAGCAGTGCTTTGTAAAATAAAGGTGTTGAATGTGCATCTGCTAGCTGTTTTGTTGGAAAAAAGTTGCCGATGTACGAAGGGGTATGGGCTCAAAATTTTTAAACAAAATTTTGTAGGGTTTTGAGTTTAGGTTGCAGATCCAAGCTTCAATTTTGAATTGTGAAAAAATCTAAGACTTCCTATGTCAGGATTTTGAGTGACAGTCGTTTTTGTGAGGTCAGTTTGCATTGGAGAGATAGGGAAAATAATTAGTTGAACGCCTCCTTGATCAGCTGGGTTCAGTTTCGTAGGAACATGTCTCCAGTCGTGCACGCTTGTGTATGCTTCGATTTGAGAGAGGCGGTTTCGAGAGAAAACCGGAAAGTTCTTGCAGTCTGAGAAAGGGCTTTGTAGAACAATTGTCGAGTCCGTCCAGTAGATACACGGGCAATCGTCCAGTCCGAGTTCCCTTTTCACGGTTCGCGATAATTTTACTGCGTCAAGTGCAGCTTCGAGCTCCAATCTAGGAATTGTGTGCTTACCAGAATCGCAGAGAAACTTTCCCATCACGAACGAACATGTCGTGTTGTCATCCTCGAAGGTAGTTCTAAGGTAGCATACGCAACCACGGGCGGCGGTAGATGCGTCTGCAAATACATGGAGCTGTACTCCGGGGGTCGGATGACGGACTTGTGGTTTGAAGCACCGAGGAATTCTAATGCGGGTCAGTTCATTAAGGCTGTTGCACCAAGCTTTCCATCGCTCGAGCTCAGTACCAGTGATCTCCTCGTCCCAGTCGGTTTTCATCAAGCAGAGATCTCTGTAAATAAGTCGGGCCTCCAATACAACGGGGGCAACAAAGCCTAATGGATCAAAAAGTGAATTGGTAACGGAAAGCATACCTCGTCGTGTCAGCGGTTTTGTCGGGATCGTAATGTCGAATTTAAACTCGTCGTCTTGGACGCACCAATTGATTCCCAGAACACGTTCATGTACCTCTCCTCCTAGCGGAATATCTTGCATTACCTTTGCTCGATCATCGGCCGGAACGGATTCCATCACAGCGGCACTAGTGGATAGCCACTTCGTCAGTTTAAAGCCACCCATTGAAAGTAGATTACGTAAATCCTTCACCAGTTGGATGCCGGCTTGATCATCAACGGCGGTTACAAGGCAGTCGTCCACATAAAAATTATTCTTTACAACTTCGGCCACTCGTGGATGAAAAAACTTGCCAAATTCTCTGGCGGTTTCGCGCAGCCAGAAAGTTGCGCAGCACGGTGACGAGCGGGCGCCAAACAGGTGCACTTTCATGCGGTGCGGAACGGGTGATTTGGTCAGGTCGCCTCCTGGCCACCACAAGAATCTCAGAGCGTCACGATCCTTTTGGGCAACCAGAACTTGATGAAACATTGCTTCTATGTCGGATACGATAGCCACACGTTCTCTGCGGAATCTCATCAACACCCCTACCAGCGGGTTCACTAAATCGGGGCCCTTCATCAGCATGTCATTTATAGATTGTCCTTCGCATTTCGCCGCACAGTCATATACGATACGAACCTTACTTGGTTTCTTTGGGTTAATTACAGGGTGATGCGGGAGGTACCATAACTTGTTGGTAGTATTCACTTCGTCCTCTGGCACTACTTCTGCGTACCCATTGTCCAACATCATCGTCATGTATTTCGTATACTTTACGGAAAAATCGACATCTCTCGCCAGTCGCTTCTTCAAACTTGATAGTCTGCTCCTTGCCATTGGCAGGCTATCCGGTAAAACGGTGCTGTCGTCTTTCCATGGCAGCGGAAGTTGGTAGTGGCCTTCAACTCTTTCAATTCGGCGCGTCATTATATCGTAGGCCAGTGGTTCTCAAACTTTTTAGAGTTGGGACCCACTATTAATTACCATAATTTATGGCGACCCACTTAACTTTATGTATAGTTGTTGTAACATGTGTGAGAGACGAAAGGTTCAATGACTTAAGGTCAGGTGAAGATTACGCCATGATTCAAGATTGTGTGATGTCACAATTGTGATAATTTCCCCTTGATTTTTGTATAGAAAATACCCAATATAGTTAATCAGAGCTTTCTATAACTTTTCACGACCCACCAAGATTCCTTTCGCGACCCACCGGTGGGTCGCGACCCATAGTTTGAGAAACGCTGTCGTAGGCCATGACGTCTTCTTTTGAGTACTTCATGCCAAACTCCGACGCCTCCGTGTGGCTTCGAAGCCAGCACATCAATGTTTCCACGTCGTCGGTTGCAGCAGTATCGAAGGAGGGGAACACATCACCAACGTCATTGATGAGTAAGTCCTTTATCGCCTCGTCATTTCCTGAGCCCGCTGTGGCTTGAAGTGAGAATCCGGCTGCACCCTCTTCGTTCGGCAAGCTGTCCAGCGACGGTCCTTTTAACAGCCAGCCTAGGGGGGTCCGGATAGCGTCAGGCGTCTCGCGTGGATTTGGTGCGAAGCGACTTTCCAGACACCGGTGTGCCATTGCGTTGTCGTTGCCGATCAGTAGCATCACTTCACCATCGGGAATTTGTGGCAGGTCCACTCCACGAAGGTACTTATATCGGTTCAGTTTATTGGGCTCTGGAATCTTGCTCGGTGTAGCGGGAATTTCCTTAATGAGCGCAACGTCGGGCAGGTTAAGCTCTTCGCCGCCAGCAAGCGGAAGAACAGTTAACGAGACGGAAGTCGTTTTAACATTGATCGGTTCGGAAGTAGTCATTGTACACAGGTCAAAGTTCGCGGCGCGACCAGTCGGCGTAGCTTGTAACTGATCGGCCAGTCGATGGTCACAGAATGTGCGGTTCGCTCCGGAATCGAGAAGAGCGTACACTCTCGTCTCTTTGCCTCCGCTTCTAACGCGTACGGGGACAATGTCTAAATATGCGGAAGTCGGTACCACGGTGTTTTTCTTAGCGCTAAGCGAGTGCATGCATGCTTTAACGGTCGTGTTGCTCTCAAGTCTATCTGCAGGTCTGATGATCCATCTCGGGTCATGGAGCAAGGTGTGGTGGAAGTTGCCGGTGCAACCTTCTACATCTGCATTTGATTTTATGTGGGCATTCTCGCACGGAATGGCCTGCCTTTAGGCATTTAAAGCATAGGCCGCATTCCCGGGTTACGCGCTTACGTTGCTCGTACGATTTATCCTTGAAGTCGCGGCAGGCGCCAATCAAATGTGGTTTCTTGCAGACAGGGCACTGCAGCCCGGACGGTTTCGGAGTGGGAGCGGCAGCGGTGGGAAATTCGGCAGTCACGTTCACGTTATAAGCCGACACTTTCGGTTTTCGTGCGGTAGTTACTACAGGGTTTGTGGACTTTAGCAGTAAACACTTTCCATACACAGAGTTAGCTTCGCGACTCTGTTCTCTAACGAAGTTAGCAAAGTCTTTAAAAACAGCTACCGCACCTGTTTTGTCCTGTATACTCAGCGACTTGGATATCCATTTCTTTCTCAGTTCCAATGGCAGCTTGTTGACCAGCGTCGAAATGAAGCCAACAGAGTCTACCGTCGATTTTATCCTTGCCTTTTCCAGGGACGCGCAGCAGTTTCGGAGCAGAACGGCCAATTTCTCCAGCGCTTCGGGGTCATCTGCGGGCACCCTCGGGAATTCCTGCAACAAGCTCTCGCACCGTCGTGCTATTATATGGGGTTGGCCATATCTTTCGAATAATTCTTGCATGGCCGTTTCGTAGCCATCATTTTCGTAATTATCTACGGAGTTATGCTTAATTTTCTCACAGACGGGCTCTGTGCAATGTTGGAGTAGGTATACTAATTTTAGGTCGTATGAGTCTACTTTGTCGGCAATATGTAGCTGGTATCGGTTGACGAAGGACCAGTAGTCCATCGGATCTCCATTAAATTTTTGTACAATTGGTTTGGGTAGAAAGCGTTCACCTACCTCTTGGTGATTTACGTGACGGAGTGGTGAATCTCGTCGGATACGAGTCGGTGATAGCTGTGTACGTCGTTGTTGATTGCGCATTGGGAAGCGATCAGCATATCGGGACGGTCGGTTCTGATGCTGTGTTGTCACGTGTTCTCTTTCGTCGTTCACCCGGATGTCGGACGGAAACGGTGGCGAATGACGTTCGGTTAAGGGAAGATGTGACAAAGCGCTGTCCTTAGGGCGCACAACGGGCGGGGCGTACAGGGTCGAACGTTGTGGTAGCTGCGCTGTGGTCGGTGATATCTCGTTGCGTGATTGTTCAGTGGATGTAGTCTGCTCTAGAAGCGGTGTCGTTGAGCCAGCATATTTGGCGGGTTTGAACTTCGTTGTGTCTGGCCTCAGGAAGGGATGCTTCCTCCCATGCCCTAGCTTCAGCTTCAGCCAAATCTAGTTTTCACCGGGATTCACGGTCGGCAATTTCCTCCTGTAATTTTCTCTCTCTTTCGGCTGTTTCAGCTAGAAGTTGTTTCTCTTCTTTTCTCTCCAAGTCTTGTTGTCGCGCAAGCCTAGCCAGTTCAAGCTTTACCTTGCTATCTTTTAGCTTAAAGCTGCGCATCGAGCTTGTAGTGCTTACAACACTTACTGACTCGTGCTTTTCATCGAGTGATGTGGTTGAATTAGGTGGTGCTGGTATCTGCTTGGCTTCTTCAATGCCTGGCTGCTTGGCTTCTTCAGTGTTGTCCAGCCATTGTTCTACGCGGTGTTCTGGTTGGTTATCCATGATCGTGAGGTACGGTTACGGTGGGTTTGATCAGTTTGCTCAGTTTGAAAACGATGTTACTTCCGCGGGTGGAGTAACGGGGTTGCTTTGGTTTGAAAATAACTCGTATCGAATAAAAGAACCGACAGTTTGTGTCCTCGAATTATAATTGGCGATCAGAGTTCAACGGTTACAGATGTGGAACGGAGGGGGCAGGGACGATATGGGGATGATATGGACGGAGATACGGGGATGATACGGACGGAGATGATACGGTTTTCTGTAAATTAAAAAATAAAGAGACCAAAATCAATAATTGACGGGTGTACGTATGAAATAGTAAACAATTACACTCACCAAACTTTGGCTTTAGAACCGGAACGGAAAATACACGGTATCAGATAAATTACTGTGCTGCAGACTGTACGGTGACTAAATCAAAAAGGAAGCATTTTCTAACACGCGGTCGGGTATAGATATTGTAACACAAACTCCCATTGTGACGTAATTTGGTTGTGATGCAATTTATGATTTATCATAGACATCAATAAAACATTAATGGGTCGAGATATCTTACAATCATGTTAGTGTGACTTTGAACTAAATAGTCAACCAAACGATCGACCTAAAAGTCGGCAGTTTATAATTACAGATTAAGTTTTTTTCGTTATTAAACCCATGATAAGCTCCTTACTAGGCCCGTTTTGTATGTATATTTGATATCTGTATCGATTGGGTTAACCATTCTTCACGACCGTACATAATTACAGATTAAGTAATATTACTCCCCGTGAGTTGCACTTCTTTTGTGCCACCCAGCGGTAAGAATTTTAATATGGTGTCCTTAGATACGAGACGCCGCAAACATTTTGTTGATTTTTGCGTTCGAAGTTCGAATGAAATTATATTGAACAAAATTTGAGGATAATTTGGGTTAAACATGGAAAATCGCAATTGTGGGGACGGCGATTCCCTAGTAAACGGGAGATTCGAAGAAAAAGCTCAACTTCAAAGTTTAAATCAAAGATTCTCGAATTATGTTCGCGCTGTGCGTTCCAAGCGAGAAAGAGAGGTAATTATTGAATGTCTTCCACAATTATTATTGTTGTGTATTGGTAGTAATAATGACTTTCTACTGTTATAATGGCATATATACTCTTCTACTTACATAATTAATAAATTATCAATTAAACATATTTGTTAAACACACAGAAACAAAATAATAACAATACGAAAATAAATTAGACTGAAGTTTAACAAGGAGACACCGAGAAAACCATGCGGTTATCGAAGCAGGTGCCACTTTATAATAAATATAACTTAAAATATGAAATTAAAAAAGAAATAAACAGAATAGGAGTGTAAAAAACTTGTGCAAAAATGTTACATGGACCAAAACTTAAGAAAACTAAATTAACACTTATACCGGTACCCAGCTAAATTTAATATATTCCATGAAATAGGGCAACACTAAAAGGAGGGAAAGCGAGTAGGAGAAAAACTGTACTTTAAAATGAATATTAAGGCATTAGGGTTAGTTTTAAACATTGGGGTAAAGTTAAGGTTACTTCTGGGGTTGAGATAAGTGTTTAGGGCAGGGTTTAAATTAGTTTCCGTAATTTTAGTGAGCAGTTTTCTGCCTACCTGTGGAAACTGCTACTACAACCATAGAAACTTAACTAATTCTAAACCTTTCCTAAAGACTAATCTCAACCCCAGTATTAACTCTAACTCCAGTCCAAACACTCTTAACCTAATCATTTAGTGTGCAGTTTCCCTCCTTTCCTCTTTCCCTCCTTTTAGTATGAATTACTTTCCCAGGAAAAAGCTGATAACACCGATGAGAACAAATGGTCCGAGCATTTGGAGCAAGTTCGAATCTTGTACGAGCAGCAGCTCAATGACCTGAGATCGGAACTTGAGACCAGGAGTCGTCAACTCAATGAAATCGAAGCTTCTCGGTCCAAATATGAAAGCATGTCCAGCGAATTTGAAAGAAGGTGAGATATTGTGGTGGATAGCTATCAAGGTGTAGATATATATTGGTTTATATACAAGTTATATATTTTTATCTTATTTTTTATATTATTTTATATTTTTATATTGATAAATTTTTATCCACAAATTAAAATTAACGCCCATTGCTTTTCCTATCCACGGAGATAAACATGAATATACTACTTTTGGTATATTACATGGAAATCGTACAACAACATCATATAACAAGTAATTAAAATAGCTTTCACAGTACCACATGTCAGTTGGTTGAAAATGCATCACAAAGCTAAGAATTTGTGATAAATCATCAATCCAGTGCTTCACAACCTTTTTTCACTTGAGGCACATTTAGTAACTTACTAAATTTGACGGATATTGCAGTCACAATTGTACAATGGGAGGTCTTCTGACAAGCTATACATTTGATATTATATTAGCAAAGTGTCAGATGGCCGTAATATTCAAATTTGCAAACACTAAAATCCTTTTTATTTGGTAAAAAAATGTGTTAAAAAAATATTACAATTTATTTTAAATATTCCGGCACACTTAGCAGTCTAGCACAGTTGTGTGCCATGTCAAACTGGCTGACTGATCAACACTTCATTCCAGGATTCTCTCATTGAATGAAGCAGTATTGAACCAACGCGACGAAACCGCCAAACTCCAATCGAGTCTATCGAACAAGGAATACGAACTCCAACAAGCTCAGCTCCAACTGACAGGACCTCGTGCCGAGCTCGAAGCTTCCAAGGCTGAGAACGCCGATCTCAGAAAGCGATTGGCTGAAGTGGAACGGAGGTTTGATGGGGGATTCCCCTAGATTGATCATAAATTGATTCAGCAACCAGACAGGATATTTATGTTTATCCCCGTGAATGGGAGAACCAAGGTGGTTAGCACACGGGCAATCGTTAGATCACCTCGCGCCCATCGTCGGGTTACCGGAGCTATTGCAGTGTGTTGTGTATGATAGACACGTTTCTTCAATTTGGTAGAACCCATTAATCAACTG
Organism: Ciona savignyi; assembly: GCA_000149265.1. Classification (NCBI taxonomy): domain Eukaryota; kingdom Metazoa; phylum Chordata; class Ascidiacea; order Phlebobranchia; family Cionidae; genus Ciona; species Ciona savignyi. The sequence continues at coordinate 966 of AACT01019516.1, read as the reverse complement.
GGTTCAGGTAATGTCCGTAAAGTGCCTTGCCCATGGACACAACTGACTAGCTAGCGACCAGTTTCAAGCCTGCAACCCTTTAGATGAAAGGTGACGGTCTAATCCACTGTTTTAAACAGTCGGACTGATGGTATGCTTTTTATCATAAATACTTTAATGTATAAATCCAATCACTTTGTTCCCAATGCTTCTAAACCTAATTTTGCCCCTAAGCATTGCTAACATTATGACATCACAATCAGGTGTATGATGGAAGAAAAGACGAAGATGGATATTCAGAATGAGCTGACGAATCTGCACACTAGGTGCTCCCACGAACTGCTTGTGTACCAGCAGGTAATCTGCTATAATGTGCTTTTATACTTATATATAATATAAGTGATCTTAATACCAGGGAAAGGAAATTAAATCAAATAAAAAATATAGTTTAATACACATGGGTTATCTTGGAAATTAAGGTTGATGATGTAAAACACAACAAAATTACAGCAATAATGGCGGATTAGTTACTTGTTATATTATAGTGTCATGTTTGTTGATGCCTTAAGCAATTAGAAACCAACCACAGTTATTATGTGATATCGTGTTCCGACAAAATTTATCTCTATGATAAATCTTTTCATTTTCGTCGCTTAGTCTGTTAGTTTAGTGTGTCACCTTTCAGCTGAAAGGTTGCAGGTTTAAAACTAGTCACCAGCAAGTCGGTTGTGTCCTTGGGCAAGGTACTTAACGGACATTGCCTGAACCCAGCGGATTAATGGGTTCTACTAAATTGAAGGAACGTGTCTATCATACACAACACACTGCAATAGCTCCGATAACCCGACGATGGGCGTGAGGTGATCTGACGATTGCCCGTGTGTTAACCCCCTTGGTTTTCCCATTCACGGGGATAAACATGAATATCTTATCCTAATGTTTCATGACATAGGATTACACCCCACCCCACACAGGAGATCAACGACT
>AACT01019453.1:0-17257 GCA_000149265.1 Ciona savignyi | reverse complement strand
ACATTATGACACAACAGACATCGTTTTTGCTATTTCATATGTGTTTGCATCGTGTTTTTTACTAACTAAAGTCCAGTACGATAAATAATACTAGGTATTAAACATATATTTTTAATTGATTTCGCAATCTTGAAATGTTATCAAAACGTAGAAAAGTTGATGTGGAGTTGAGAAATTTATTACGGCCCGTCGAGATCATGTTGAGTTTGGTTTTGGCCCGCGACTATGAAAAGGTTGCCGACCCCTGCACCAGACAATCTGTAACACCAGGTAACCCGATTAATATAAGGATCACCATTTAAAAACTGAGCTAGCTTTGACCCCATCCCGGATGTCAAACTTAAAAATATTGAAAAACTATTAAGTTGAATACTTTCTCAGTTAAAGTAGAATTGAAAAGGACAATTGAAGCAAATAGTTAAGCAGACGACGGAAACACAGCAACGCATAACAGAGGAATTGGCGAAAACACGGGAAGCAAATACTTCGAAGTCATCGTTTACTTTAATTTATGACGATATATTGCAAGTCGACGATAATTGCTTCTCGGATCACAACGTTGACTACGTAACCATCAAACCGGGGAACTCCCTTGTGCTAACCGCCACGTGACCTTATTAACCAGACATTTTTCAGTTCGGGTTTTGTCGATTTAAAAATCGAGTTTCTTGTTTTGGTGTAATTTAGAAAAACCGACCGTTCCGAACAAGAAAAAAACACAATTTTAATTCAAATAACCCGTTTAACCAAGAAAATTTCCCCAAATGGTATTTTACAAGAGGTATCTCCTATATTTGTTACATGTGGAAGCAGCATATGTTAGGTTCCGGTACAACTTAACGGCTTATAATGTAGTCTGCTGGTTTGTCGTCTATTTGGTGGAGGGTCGCTGTGAGCCAGAAAAATGCATATAGCCATGTGTCTACATATGGGGTCGGTACGGAGATCTATCGAATAGCTATAGGCGGCATCGGATCCTAGAACTTGGTCCCGGTCAGTCAGACCAATTTTGAATAACCTGTCCCCACAATTCTACACCAGGTTATAAATATTTGGACAAAACAAATTAATTTAAGTTCATTACCAGATGCCGTGATATCAATATCGACTTTGTTTCCACAGGTAATCCATGATATCAGGGTTAAAATGTGAAAATAATAAGTTTTAAACCAGCACTAATAATACATGTTACACATTGTGATATAACAATACATATGTATACTGTGACATAACAATACATATGTATATTGTGACATAACAATAGTCATTCATTATCATCACGCAACAATGCGCATTAATGTTGCAACAAATGACTTTGAAGTTAAAATAACCCGCGTTTAATTGGGTTGGAGTTCACGTTTAAACAATTTCCTCCTAACTGATTTTATTACTTACATGACATATTGCATGATGTGTGATATTAAGATGTGTATTTTCACACATGTTCCAACCAATATTAGTATTAGCAGAATGCTGACTAAGTGCGATGTAAGTAAGAAAAGGTGGAAAATATTTATTTTTCAAACTCACTCGTTAATTCATTATCGTTTTATAAAAGGAATACAAAATCGAATTTATTATGTCTATTATTATACAAAAGCATTATTCGCGTAAACATTTAGTAGATTAAACGCGCTCAAAACTAATATTTGCAGTTATAGCTCAAACTGTGTACATTATATGTTTGTATGTTACAATGTGTTATCTCCGTGCCTTTACATTGTGCGTTGATTACCACGTGATGGTCACGTGACCAACGCTAATTATAATTACCTGTCGCTGTTAATCCTTCCCGCTCAAAACCGTTAGACGTTACCGCCTATTTCTTATATATAACCGTTAGAATGCAATGATTTGAGTAAGTCGCCTTGAATGGTTTTTATACTGCTTACCGCCAATACAAGCATATTATACACAACCTTGGGAGCTCACTACAGGTTATCGAGAACTTCATCTAATGTGTAACATTGACGCATTCACAAATAAATTACCTAGATTATATCTTAAAGCGGCGTATTCTAGGCTTCAGATAAGCATAGCATGGTTGGCTGCTTTCTAGTATACTAAGCAGGGTTTGAATTGCCTAAAAAATAATTTTATGTGCACAATGTCTGTTACGGTCATTTTTGAGCCCAATTCCAATTACCTATAATTCCCGATTTCTGTGTGTTTAATGAACTGTCACGGCGTCTCTGCCGATTTGAAAGGTCATCGAAATTTCGGCTTTTTCTGTTCTTTATTACGTGAAAGCAGGTTTATTCATTGAGCTGTTCTATATCGCACGAAAGCTAATCCAGAAATTGTGTCTATGTGTCTATATGTGTATCTCTATACTGTATTGTGAAAAAGCTACCGTTAATTTGCTATCGCAATTACAAGACAGCACAGAAGGGTGTTTTTTACGTCAAATATAGAAGATAGACCAATCACTGGTCAAGTACGTGGAGCAGCTCAAATTCGCCAACACAGGGTTGGCAACGTAGGGTAGGGCTTCGCCCCTGTTGAATCCTACATTGGTTTCTGGCATTTCGTCAAGTAATTTCTAGATTGTACGTTTGAGGTACAATTAATTTCTGGAGCTCGGTTTACTAATTTATCTTTGCATCTCAAGATGGCAACTGCTGAGAACGCGGCGCCGGTAGATTCGCTAATTGACGTCACTCCTAGTGCGGCAGAACTAAAAGCCGCGCGCACAGCTATACACAGCCTTGAGCACATTAACCAAACTGGAGAATAAGCTGCAGAAGATTATTTCGCAAGAAGCTTCCTATAAGGAAGTGTCCAAGGTAAAAGATCATTATGACAATGCCTGCGACGATTGCTTACGGATTTGCCGTCAGTACGTGTCCACAGTGTTGACGGAAGGCGCTCGTACGGAAGCAGAGGCGAGAGTGGAGAACATTATTCAAAGGCAACAAATCGCGAATCAAGATTATAGGCAATTTGTGCAAACCTTTTCTGCGGGCCGGTCTGTGGGGAGTGGCAGTAGGTCTAAGTCTAAGGCCTCCTCTAGTCGGCGAAGTTCCGCTCGCATACAAGCACAACTGCTGGAAATGGAAGCCATACAAATGGAAAAAGAGGCCGAAATCCAACGAAAAAGTTTAGAGCAAGAGGCCGAGCTTCAACGAAAGAGTTTAAGAAAAAGCGTGGAGCTTGACCTGCAGGTTTCGCGAGCAAGGGCGAAGGCAGAGAGAGCTACCCTTTTGGCGGAGGATGAAAGTGAAGTTTCCAATTCTCTCGGCGCTTTGTCAATTGCCGAGGAGAGACCTCGAGAAACTGTTTTAGACAAATTACAGTAGGAAGTCACCAGTATTGGCTTCGCTGCAGAAATTGAGCCCGTTTGTTGTGAATGGGGTGTTATATGTTGGCGGGAGACTCCACAAATCCAGCCTGAATGCGCAAGAAAAGCATCAGATAATCCTCCCTTAACGACACATTATTACTGATCTAATTATTTCTTATTATCATTGTAGACAGGGACACAGTGGTACTCTTCATGTTCTCTCTGCTATTCGAGAGAGGTTTTGGATTTTGCGAGGGCAAGCATCAGTTCGTCGAGTACTGCGTGACTGCCGAAAGTGCAAGTTCTGGAACGCACGGGTTGGGGAACAAATGATGGCATCCTTGCCTGTAGCTCGGGTGAGTGCTGGTAGCCCACCATTTACAGCCGTTGGGGTTGATTATATGGGACCTTTCCTGACAAAACTTGGTAGTAGTCAGGTGAAGCGGTATGGCTGCATTTTCACGTGCATGGCGACTAGAGCTATTCATATCGAAGTCGCTGAATCATTGGAGACTAGCGCCTTCATAGGAGCGTACCGACGTTTTACCTGCAGAAGAATTGGAAGACCGAAGCAAATATTTAGCGACCAACGGTACCAATTTAGTGGGAGCAGAGCGGGAGCTACGCGAAGGCATTCGAAATTGGAATATAAAGCAAATGCACGATGCATTTCTTCAAGATGAGATATCATGGAATTTCAATCCGCCTGCAGCAAGCCATCAAGGGGGTGTCTGGGAACGGATGATTCGCTCAGTCAGAAAGGTAATGCGTTCAATCAACGGAGAAAAGGTGCTCCGATGATTTTGGTCTGTTAACACTGATGGCGGAAATTAAACGAATTTTAAACGATAGACCTATTACACCTATCAGCGATAACCACCGGGATGAGCTGGCTCTCACACCCAGCATGTTGCTTAAATGAGCAGTTGAAGACTCGCTTCCACCAGACGAGTTTTTAAAGTCCGATGGATACAAGCGATCATGGCGCGCAGTTCAGCTTTGTGCTGTTAAGTTTTGGGAGAGATGGACTAAGGAGTATTTGCCACTTCTGCAACTCCGACAGAAGTGGATGCGACCCACGAGAAACTTTGTTGTGGGAGACGTTGTGTTGGTCGTGGACGAGCTGAAGAAGCGCGGCGCATGGCCGAAGGGCGTAATTGAACATTGTACATATGATAAAACTGGCCTTGTTTTTTGTATACTTATACCACCTTAGTTGTAACTGGGACGATGTTTTGTTCTTATCACATAGTTGACGTAGTGCAAAAGTGTTTTTCGGATGAGTGAAATGCCAGTTGATTTGTGTTGTAAAATTATTTCATTTACTGTTTTCAATAATTTGGGGCCGGTATGTTACGGTCATTTTTGAGCCCAATTCCAATTACCTATAATTCCCGATTTGTGTGTGCTTAATGAACTGTCACGGCGTCTCTGCCGATTTGAAAGGTCATCGAAATTTCGGCTTTTTCTGTTCTTTATTACGTGAAAGCAGGTTTATTCATTGAGCTGTTCTATATCGCACGAAAGCTAATCCAGAAAGTGTGTCTATGTGTCTATTTGTGTATCTCTATACTGTATTATGAAAAAGCTACCGTTAATTTGCTATCGCAATTACAAGACAGCACAGAAGGGTGTTTTTTACGTCAAATATAGAAGATAGAGCAATCACTGGTCAAGTGCGTGGAGCAGCTAAAATTCGCCAACACAGGGTTGGCAACGTAGGGTAGGGCTTCGCCCCTGTTGAATCCTACAATGTCCTTTATATCTTAATAAGCCGCCCGTTTACGAAGGGGGTTAAAGTGGAAAGTCACAAAGTCAGTTTCGACGACAATCAGTTTAAAGTAAAGAACCAAACTAAAAGTTAACATGTTAATAAAGCGTTCGATGCACGTTTTTACGCTGCAATAGTCCCCATAAGACTAGTTTACACACAACAATATAGGGTGAGTTAACAGGATAAAGCGACGTACAGGCGATGGTATGATAAGCGCAAACAGCGCAGATCCCGAAGCGAGTGGTGAATCAGCTATCGTATGTCCGGTAGTTGGCGCAGCTGAGCAATTACACAGTTAATTGAATTTAAAGTCAACTGAGTACGGTCGTGTGGCGAAATGATTAACGCGACCGATACACATACCTATTCCTATACAAAAACGACCCGAGTAACTAGCCCACTATGGGTTCGAAACTTTGGTAAAAAAGTTAACTGATGCTGTTAAAGGTGGTTTCCCTCATACATTCGACGTCATACTTTGATTCGTGCGCTTCACATTCCATGTATGAACGAGATAACTTTGTACAGACGAATTGTAACCAATAAACTCTACTCGAATATATACAATTATCAGATATTATTAATCAAGCACATTCTAATAAAACATATAATTAACCACAAAATATACAACCACAATTATATATCACATTTAGTTCGTTTTATTCGCACTTTTAACTACTTTTATCTTCGCGTTGCTATTTTAACTCGCGCGTTTTTATTATCTCTCGGGTAATCACGTGATTAACGTTGACGTCAGTGCAGTGTTGATTTCCGTGCTGGTGTTGTCCGCGCAATTTGTGGCCAAAGAATTCAGTTCCCGCTTGGATTTTTAACGATTTGTACGTATTTTTATTGCGTATCTTTTATACCAAATTTATGTGTGAGTTTTAACATTTGTGATTTTAGTAAAGCTAAAACATATCGATCCCTAGTATTTGGTCCAACGGTAAGCCGTTAAGACAGTGTCCTGGACCACTAGAGAATCTGTAACACCACGTAACCCGATTAATATAAGGATCACCATTTAAAAACTGAGCTAGCTTTGACCACATCCTGGGTGTGAAACTTAAAAATATTGAAAAACTATTAAGTTGATTACTTTCTTAGTTAAAGTAGAGTTGAAAACGACAATTGAAGCAAATAATTAAGCAGACGACGGAAACACATCAACGCATAACAGAGGAATTGGCGAAAACACGGGAAGCAAATACTTTGAAGTCATTGTTTACTTTAATTTATGACGATATATTGCAAGTCGACGATAATTGCTTCTCGGATCTAAATCACAACGTTGACTACGTAATCATCAAACCGGGGAACTCCCTTGTGCTAACCGTCACGTGACCGCATTACTCATACGTTCTTAATTCGGGTTTTCTCGATTTAAAAATAGAGTTTCTCGTTTAGTTCTAATGTAGAAAATAAACAACCGTTTCGAAACAGAAATAAACAATTTTAATTCAAATAACCCGTTTACCCAAGGTAATCCTCCCAATGGTATATGCAGTAAACATAAATACACTATTATTATGCTAAAAAAGAGGTAAAAACTTAAAATTATAAGATAAGGAAACTAAATACGAACAAAAAAGATTGGTAAATTAATAAATTTAACTTTTATAGGTATTTGGTATTAGCTAATGTGTATCAGATATGCAGAGGCGGGATTTGACATGTGACTGACACCTATTAATCAGCATATTTTAATATTCTGCTTAGTCACAAGAGGTATCTTTTATATTTGTTCTATATGGAAGCAAATATGTTAGGTTCTGGTACAACTTAACGTCTTATAATGCACTCTGCTGGTTTGTCGTCTATTTGGTGGAGGGTCGCTGTGAGCCAGAGAGTAGCATATAGCCATGTGTCTACATATGGGGTCGGTACGGAGATCTATCGAATAGCTATAGGCGGCATCGGATCCTAGAACTTGGTCCCGGTCAGTCAGACCAATTTTGAATAAACTGTCCCCACAATTCTACACCAGGTTATAAATATTCGGACAAAACAAATTAATTTAAGTTCATTACCAGATGCCGTGATATCAATATCGACTTTGTTTCCACAGGTAATCCATGATATCAGGGTTAAAATGTGAAAATAATAAGTTTTAAACCAGCACTAATAATACATGTTAAACATTGTGATATAACAATACATGTGTATATTGTGACATAACAATAGTCATTTATTATGATTACGCAACAATGCGCATTATTGTTGCAACAAATGGCTTTGAAAGTTAATAAACCACGTTTAATTCGGTTTGAATTCATGTTTAAACAATTTCCTCCTAACTGATTTTATTACTTACATGACATATTGCATGTGTGATATTAAGATGTGTATTTTCCCACATGTTCCAACCAATATTAGTATTAGCAGAATGCTGACTAAGTGCGATGTAAGTAGTAAAAGGTGGAAAATATTTATTTTCCAAACTCACTCGAATAATGATTTATCGCTTTCCTAATAACAGTCTGCCTCTCGTCACGTGACCATTGTGGAAAGTTTCAACCCAACAAATGTCGGCTGCAACCAGTCTTCGCTGACTAGCTTCATAAAATATACTCCAAAGATTATTAATGATCAGAGTATATTAAGAAAACCAAAAGTGAATAGTGTACAAGCGAGTGTTTATCATATTTACTCGGCCGCGTTTTAATGACTGAAACAAGATTAAAAACACCACAATTCTGGACTTGCTGTATATTTCTGAATCCTCGTTGTGCTAGATATGCATTAACATATTCCACGTGTTAGTTATTTGGTAAGAAGAATGCAGAACAGTCGTAGTTACATAAATGACGAAAACCAATGACACTTACTAGAAATAAGAGCTTAATCTGAATCGCATCATGTTAATTCATTCTCGTTTTATACAGGGAATACGAAATCGCATTCATTATGTCAATTGTTTATACAAAAGCATAAATCGAGTATACATTTAGTAGGATATATGCACTATCACGTGATTGTAGCAACTACGTCACAATACGTTTAAGATAATCATTGTTTACACGTAATATCCATTCCCAGGTTAAACAACGCAATGTTTAACTTTACTGCCTTAAAGCGGAGAAGGACATGAGATGAACAGGGAATCAAAGTCTTCGCTTAGGAGTTCGAGCCGTTACACAGGTTAAACGCGCTCAGAATTGATACCTCGCAGTTATAGCTCAAACTGTGTACATTGTATGTGTGTATGTTACAATGTGTTATCTCCGTGCCTTTACATTGTGCGTTGATTACCACGTGATGGCCACGTGACCAACGCTAATGATAATTACCTGTCGCTGTTGATCCTTCCCGCTCAAAACCGTTAGACGTTACCGCCTATTTCTTATATATAACCGTTAGAGTGCAATGATTTGAGTTAGTTGTATTGAATGGGTTTTATACTGCTTACCGCCAATACAAGCATATTATACCCGACCTTGGGAGCTCACTACAGGTTATCGAGAACTTCATCTAATGTGAAACATTGACGCATTCACAAATAAACTACCTAGATTATATATTAAAGCACCATATTCTAGGCTTCAGATAAGCATAGTATGGTTGACTGCCTTCTTGTATACTAAGCAGGGTTTGTCCATTAAATAATTTTGTGTGCACACTGTTATTTCTATCTTAAAAAGCTGTCCGTTTACGAAGGGGGTTAAAGTGGAAAGTCACAAAGCCAGTTTCGACGACAATCAGTTTAAAGTAACTAACCTAACTTGAATTTAGTAGTTAATAATCGTGTTCCATTTCAATGTACGGATTTCGATAGTTAACCGTCCTCATAAGACTAGTTTACATACAACAATATAGGGTGAGTTAACATGATAACGGAACCTACAGGCGATGGTATGATAAGCGTAAGCAGCGCAGATCCCGAAGCGAGTGGTGAATCAGCTATCGCATGTCCGGTAGTTGGCGCAGCTGAGCAATTACACAGTTAATTGAATTTAAAGTTAATTGAGTACGGTCGTGTGGCGAAATGATTAACATGACCGATACACATACCTATTCCTATACAAAAACGACCCGAGTAACTAGCCCACCATGGGTTCGAAACTTTGGTAAAGAAGTTAACTGACGCTGTTAAAGGTGGTTTCCCTCATACATTCGACGTCATACTTTGATTCGTGCGCTTCACATTCCATGTATGAACGAGATAACTTTGTACAGACGAATTGTAACCAATAAACTCTACTCGAATATATACAATTATCAGATATTATTAATCAAGCACATTCTAATAAAACATATAATTAACCACAAAATATACAACCACAATTATATATCACATTTAGTTTGTTTCCTTCGCACTTTTAACTGATTTTATCTTCGCGTTGCTATTTTAACTCGCACGTTTTTATTATATCTCGGGTAATCATGTGATTAACGTTGACGTCATTGCAGTGCTGATTACCGTGCTGGTGTTGTCCGCGCAATTTGTGTCCAAAGAAGTTAGTCCCGCTTGGATTTTTAACGATTTGTACGTATTTTTATGTGTTTTAATAGTTGTGATTTTACTTAAGCTAAAGCGTATCAATTCCTAGTAATTGGTCCAACGGTAAGCCGTTAAGACAGCGTCCTGAACCACTAGAGAATCTGTAACACCAGGTAACCCGATTAATATAAGGATCACCATTTAAAACTGAGCTAGCTTTGACCACATTCCGGGTGTGAAACTTAAAAATATTAAAAAACTATCAAGTTGAATACTTTCTTAGTTAAAGTAGAGTTGAAAAGGACAATTGAAGCAAATAATTAACCAGACGACGGAAACACAGCAACGAATAACAGAGGAATTGGCGAAAACACGGGAAGCAAATACTTCGAAGTCATTGTTTACTTTAATTTATGACGATGTATTGCAAGTCGACGATAATTGCTTCTCGGATCTAAATCACAACGTTGACTACGTAACCATCAAGCCGGGGAACTCCCTTGTGCTAACCGTCACGTGACCGCATTACCCAGACATTCTTAATTCGGGTTTTCTCGATTTAAAAGTAGAGTTTCTCGTTTAGTTCTAATTTAGAAAATAAACAACCGTTTCGAAACAGAAATACACAATTTTAATTCAAATAACCCGTTTACCCAAGGTAATCCTCCCAATGGTATATGTAGTAAACATAAATACATTAGTATTATGCTTAAAAAGAGGTAAAAACTTAAAATTATACGATAAGGAATCTAAATACGAACAAAAAAGATTGGGAAATTAATACATTTAACTTGTAGAGGTATTTGGTATTAGCTAATGTGTATCAGATATGCAGTGGTAGGATTTGACATGTGACTGACACCTATTAATCAGCATATTTCAATAATCTGCTTAGTCACAAGAGATATCTCCTATATTTGTTACATGTGGCAGCAGCATATGTTAGGTTCCTGTACAACTTAACATCTTATAATGCAGTCTGCTGGTTTGTCGTCTATTTGGTGGAGGGTCGCTGTGAGCCAGAGAGTAGCATATAGCCATGTGTCTACATATGGGGTTGGTACGGAGATCTATCGAATAGCTACTTGGCGTGCATCGGATTCCTAGAACTTGGTCCCGGTCAGTCAGACCAATTTTCGAATAACCTGTCCCCACAATTCTACACCAGGTTATAAATATTTCGGACAAAACAAATTAATTTAAGTTCATTACCAGATGCCGTGATATCAATATCGACTTTGTTTCCACAGGTAATCCATGATATCAGGGTTAAAATGTGAAAATAATAAGATTTAAACCAGCACTAATAATACATGTTACACATTGTGATATAACAAAACATATGTATATTGTGACATGACAATAGTCATTCATTATTATTACGCAACAATGGGCATTATTGTTGCAACAAATGGCTTTGAAAGTTAAAATAAACCAAGTTTAATTCGGTTTGAATTTATGTTTAAACAATTTCCTCCTAACTGATTTTATTACTTACATGACATATTGCATGTGTGATATTAAGATGTGTATTTTCCCACACGTTCCAACCAATATTAGTTTTAGCAGAATGCTGACTAAGTGCGATGTAAGTAGTAAAAGATGGAAGATATTTATTTTCCAAACTCACTCGAATAATGATTTATCGCTTTCATAATAACAGTCTGCCTCTCGTCACGTGACCATTGTGGAAAGTTTCAACCCAACAAATGTCGGCTGCAACCAGTCTTCGCTGACTGGCTTCATAAAATATATTCCAAAGATTATTAATGATCAGAGTAAATTAAGAAAACCAAAAGTGAATAGTGTACAAGCGAGTGTTTATCATATTTACTTGGTCGCGTTTTAATGACTGAAACAAGATTAAAAACACAACAATTCTGGGCTTGCTGTATATTTCTAAATCCTCGTTGTGCTAGATATGCATTAACATATTCCACGTGTTCGTTATTTGGTAAGAAGAATGCAGAACAACTGTAGTTACATAAATGACGAAAACCAACGACACTCACTAGAAATAAGAGCTAAATATGAATCGCATCATGTTAATTCATTCTCGTTTTATACAAGGAATACGAAATCGCAATTATTATGTCAATTGTTTATACTAAAGCATTATTCGAGTATACATTTAGTAGGATAGATGCACTAACACGTGATTGTAACAGCTACGTCACAATACGTTTGAAATAATCATTGTTTACACGTTATATCCATTCCCAGGTTAAACAACGCAATGTTTAACTTCACTGCCTTAAAGCGAAGAAGGACATGAGATGAACAGGGAATCAAAGTCTTCGCTTTGGAGTTCGGCCGTTACACAGTTTAAACGCGCTCAGAATTGATACCTCGCAGTTATAGCTCAAACTGTGTACATTATATGTGTGTATGTCGGCCCCATGCTATTATATATGCAACATATGCGATCTGGTATAATATTAACCAACTCAAGCAAATAAACCAACCAACTTACCGCGTCTTGTTCTTCCCCCTCCATTTCAGCTTCTCACACTTTGTGCTTGAAGCCTCCGCAATATCACTTGCCTCTACGCGTCGTCTTCGTCGTTTCCACGCATTCGTCGTTTAAGTAGATTTCTGCATGAAATGGTAAAGAATAAGTTTATTTAGACCTGAGAAATATACAAATTACTTATTTTATACCGACATTAAAGTTCTATGTAAAAGTCATTATCATCAAGTTAAAAGTTAAAAGTGTAATTCCCAGCAGAAACAAAAGAGCAAAATCGGGACTGGCACCGTAATTCCCACCTCTTCACGTTGTACAGGCACTACGGAAAATCCCCTAACATAAAATGAAATATATATCTGCTCATAAATTTTTAACAAAAAAATATTGGAAGAAACTGATTTGATTTTTGAATCAGCGTATTTTTTTTCCACTTATTAAGATATTCCTAGAATCGACTTCAGTTCCCCTTTAATTAATAACCTTAGACACAAAAACGAAAACAATCACCAAAGAACAACATTTAAATGGTGATCGGCCCAAACAACATAAAAGTTAAAAAGGTGTAATACTCAGTAGAAACAGGAGAGCAAAATCGGGACTGGCACCGTATTTCGCACCTCTTCACGTTGCACAGGCACTCAACAACACTACCAACCGGATAAGAAATTCATTGCTTCAAATTAAAACAAAGTTATAATTATTACATACGATTCCGCTCACGCTTTCGCTGTGTTGTCGAAATCCCAGCAAGGAACACGGGATACTTGTTTCGTCTCCACCGATGTCCGTTCTCCTCGATTCTTTTCTCCGCAAAAGCTGGTATTCAGGTTTTCTGCAGATTTTGATTTAATTATCATGAGTATTAATTATACGATTCTATCCAGCCTCATGTTTACACTTTGTACAGGGAATCCCAGCAATGGTCAAGGATTGCCCCCCCTTAGGCGAGGGTGAATTCTGCTTTTCTTTTCATGTAAATAAGTATTTTCCTCACTAGTTAAGAATTGTGCAAAGAATTTATCGGACACTTATGCTCGATTTTACACAGGGATAATATGTTGCTTGTGGATAATATGTTTTTTATACAATTTTTGTCATCTTACACCTACATTAAATATATAAGTTATCAAGGAATTATTCGTATACATACACCCAACACAACCTTTCACTTTGCAACGGAAATCCAGCACGAATTCCTACTTGATCCCCCGAAGTCTCTCTCAGCGTTTCTCTTGTTCAATAAGTAGTTTCTACATGGTAGATTGGGGTTAAAGTCAATATCATCGTGGTAGATTGGGGTTAAAGTCATTATCATCATGGTAGATTGGGGTTAAAGTCATTATCACCATGGTATACTGGGGTTAAAGTCATTATCACCATGGTAGATTGGGGTTAAAGTCATTATCACCATGGTAGATTGCGGTTAAAGTCATTATCACCATGGTAGATTGGGGTTAAAGTCATTATCACCATGGTAGACTGGGGTTAAAGTCATTATCACCATGGTAGACTGGGGTTAAAGTCATTATCACCATGGTAGATTGGGGTTAAAGTCATTATCACCATGGTAGACTGGGGTTAAAGTCATTATCATCATGGTAGACTGGGGTTAAAGTCATTATCACCATGGTAGATTGGGGTTAAAGTCATTATCATCATGGTAGACTGGGGTTAAAGTCATTATCACCATGGTAGATTGGGGTTAAAGTCATCATCACCATGGTAGATTGGGGTTAAAGTCATTATCACCATGGTAGATTGGGGTTAAAGTCATTATCACCATGGTAGATTGGGGTTAAAGTCATTATTATCATGGTAGATTGGGGTTAAAGTCATTATCACCATGGTATACTGGGGTTAAAGTCATTATCACCATGGTAGATTGGGGTTAAAGTCATTATCATCGTGGTAGACTGGGGTTAAAGTCATTATCACCATGGTAGATTGGGGTTAAAGTCATTATCACCATGGTAGACTGGGGTTAAAGTCATTATCACCATGGTAGATTGGGGTTAAAGTCATTATCATCATGGTAGATTGGGGTTAAAGTCATTATCATTATGGTAGATTGGGGTTAAAGTCATTATCACCATGGTATACTGGGGTTAAAGTCATTATCACCATGGTAGATTGGGGTTAAAGTCATTATCATCATGGTAGATTGGGGTTAAAGTCATTATCACCATGGTATACTGGGGTTAAAGTCATTATCACCATGGTAGATTGGGGTTAAAGTCATTATCACCATGGTAGATTGGGGTTAAAGTCATTATCACCATGGTAGACTGGGGTTAAAGCCATTATCACCATGGTAGATTGGGGTTAAAGTCATTATCACCATGGTAGATTGGGGTTAAAGTCATTATCACCATGGTAGACTGGGGTTAAAGTCATTATCATCATGGTAGACTGGGGTTAAAGTCATTATCACCATGGTAGATTGGGGTTAAAGTCATTATCACCATGGTAGATTGGGGTTAAAGTCATTATCATTATGGTAGACTGGGGTTAAAGTCATTATCACCATGGTAGATTGGGGTTAAAGTCATCACCAATAATTAAAGTTATTAATTAATAACCTTAGATACCAAAAAGGAAACAATCACCACGGATCAAACTATCAATCAACGGGTGATCGGTTCAAACAACTTAAAAGTTAGAATCTACAATTCTAAAAGCTGAAACTGGACTTGACGTATTGACGAGCTCCATAAGATCTTTGTATAAACATAATACTTATGCAGTCGCACATTTTCACGTTGTACAGGATCCCAGCAAGGTTCTACACTGTGTTTTAACCTACAAACTACACAATCGGAGAGGAATTGCTGACAAACGTTTTACTACGACCACACACATAAACAAAGCATTAATTATTAAATACGATTCCGCTCACGCTTTTACTGTGTTGTCGAAATCCCAGCAAGGAACACGGGATACTTGTTTCGTCTCCACCGATGTCCGTTCTCCTCGATTCTTTTCTCCGCAAAAGCTGGTTTAAAGGTGTTCTGCAGATTGTGATTTAATTATAATGAATATTAATCGCACGATTCTCTCCAGCCTCATGTTTACACTTTGTACAGGGAATCCCAGCAATGGTCAAGGATTGCCTCTCAGGCGAGCGTTAGTTCCGCTTTACTTTTTCTGCAATATATTACTTTCCTTACCAGATGTTGGCTATTGTGCAAAGTATATATCGGGCACTCTTGCTCCATTTTACACAGGGATAATACGTTTAAAACACGTTTTAATTGCTACGTTTAAATTTTAGCTACAATTAATATCGTCGGTCCAATATCTACCCCTTTCACAGGAACCCCAGGAAGTATCGTCGACCACCTGCTTGTCGCAGCCGCTTCGTGTTTGATCGGTTCCACAGTTGATTAAATAGTTTCTGCATGGTGGATTGTGATAATATCAATCAATAGTTGATTATCAGGATGTTGTTGTTATTTTATAGGACACTATTTGAACATAGAATTAAAAATGTTTTAGTGACAAATATACGTTATAATAATAATGTTGTAATTGAATGTTGGTTAGTTGTAGTTACGTTGAAAAAAAAAACTGTACAAAAATGTACCTGGGCAGCAACGGTAACGCGCCAACCCATTAAGGTGGTTTTCAATTATGTACACAATTCTATGACGTAGCACAAATACGACGCGTCTCACCTTTGCACACGAAACACCAGCGAGGACCACAGATCGCCTCCTCTGCCACAAGTCCCTTCTGCTGCTCTGCTGATTGAATAGTTTTTCCGCAGGAGATCTAAGTTGCAATTAAGTTACAAATATATCTTTTGCCCTGTAGAATAGTTAATGGTTAAATTATTT
The DNA here is from genome assembly GCA_000149265.1 of Ciona savignyi. Taxonomy (NCBI): domain Eukaryota; kingdom Metazoa; phylum Chordata; class Ascidiacea; order Phlebobranchia; family Cionidae; genus Ciona; species Ciona savignyi. The sequence goes on along the minus strand of AACT01019453.1, from coordinate 1,453 downwards.
ATTTTGCCTTTCCTACTGTTTGTGCTGCATTACACAACTTCTTATCCAGGTAATGAATGGCTGGGTGAGATGCTGATATTTATAGCACAGAAACGCGGAAACAACCTTGTTATTGCCTTGTTCTCGTTTAGCCATCATAAATCATAAGCAACGCGCCAATGTCATCGCTGTGTTTGAACAAAGTAATTTATGGTTTGGCAAACAATCCTCCAAAGTTGAACGACCGGTCATATTAACCTTCACTTATGGTGGTCGGTTTACCTTGTTTAGCTGTTACCTAACCCTCTGTTGAATATATTTTAGTCAATCATGCAATCGGCAGGTTCGCGTGTAGAAGATACAATAACTGTCGGTTTGATCAGCTGTAGGAATTGGGATAATCGTACATGAACGGTCGGCAATATTAGGTGGAACATGGGTCGGATAGCCATGGTAGTGTGTGACAGCCATGCTACAATATTACACAACAATATACACGATGTTTGGTTTGGATTTAAATGCATTGATATCTTTGGTTTCAATGGGTTTATGGGCCCGAGGTTTTTAACGTTCCATTATTAGCCGGGACCATGTCCCAGGCTCCGCTGTCGTCTATACCTGGTACATAAATCTCCGTTCCGACTCCATATGTACCCACATGGCGTGATGGAAAAACAACTGCTTTCGGGTCAATGACGTCATGAGGTGATAAGTGTCAATGACGTCATAAGGTGATTACAAAACGAACACAGCCGGCGTCGAATAAATGAAACGCAGTTTTTGCGGATATGATATCAAAATTTCTATATGTTTGTATCTAATATCTGCCTTACGTTGTATCAGACTCGGCTTTGCCACGCAGAGTCTTGTGGTTCCTTTGTCATACGAAGTTTTCGCTGATCGTGGAATTCTATTTCACCGAGCAATCGAACGCTCTTGCGCCGTCAACCGGATTTCTTGAGGAAAAGCCCATCGACGAATATTAACCAGAGATTTCTATGTAAAGTAATTCTAACCCTGTCCCAAACACTAATCTCCATCCCAGAACTAACTTTAACCCCAACCCTAACATTAATATCATGGCTTTTGTAATTGCGAAGTGTAATAAGCGCTCCAAGCGATCCTGTAGTATTTAGAGGTTCCGGTGGATAAAGGGGACGAATAAAACAGAACTTGAAGCTGCAGCTCAACATAATGTTACGATGCGGGCTTCACTATATGCGCGACAACACAATATATATCATGAGCGGGAAGAAGTATTTCCGTCACTAACATGAATGGGAGGCGGTTATGGTATGCCATGATATATTTCCCTCCATGATATACCCCGCTCCTGTTAGTGACGAAAACACCCATCTTTGTCCTGAAGAATAGTAAGTTGTCCGGCAATACTTCTAAGAAGTTGGCAAACCATGCAAAATCACAAGTCATTGGTGAATAAAAATAAATTATTTAAATATTTAAATACATTTTA
>AACT01019434.1:0-16907 GCA_000149265.1 Ciona savignyi | reverse complement strand
AGCCGGCATTGGGATTAAATGGAAAAAGAAAAAAACCCTAAAATGAATTTCCACCAGTGGTTAAAAACCGTTTCAAAACACACTTTATAATACATTAAATTATAATTGGTGCAAGAAAAGTTATTGCTCTACATTTATTAAAAAAAGCACTTTAAGTGCAGGACATTACTGCACTAGAAAATATAAATAAACTAATTATGATAGTGATATGTATACAGTATACATAAATATTTGAAATAACACTACATTAAATAAAAAAGATAAACAGCAGCAAGCTTCCGTTTTTTGTGTGTAATTAATGAATAGTAAGTCCGAAACTGTGGAATGTGAAGTCCCCACATAAATCGGGTTCCACTGCCAAATCTCATCTTATTGAAGCATCATCGGAGAAAAAGGATTGCAGCCGCCGGCGAAGAGTAGGTGAATGAGTCGAGGAAAGTGGACGAGTAATCAATTCCGCCGATAGAATTACTTGACAACTGAAACAAGAATTTCTGAGCAGTATGGGTCTTAAAGACTGCTAACAGAAGTTTTAAGATAGGAAACACAGTGAAATAAATAATAAGAGTAAATATAATAGTGCTGGTGAAGTACTAAAATAATGTGGCATGCAGTCAAGCAATAAATAGGGGAATACTATTAGGGCCGGCAAAAAACTAAAAAGAAAACAGCACTTAATAATACAAATTGCCTTCGGCATGCCATTAACAGTAAAAACCCCTGTGACTTAAATGGTAAAAATAAGACAGCATGCTGTGAGTTATACAGAGATGGTAAAATAGTCAAATTGTGTTAAAAGAAAAACAAAAAATAAAGCAAAACACAGAGCTTTGTGAGAGGAGTATGTGGAAAATCAGGTTCTTTTGTGGTTGTTTTGCGTGCTTATATAGCTATAGCACAGAACATGACCTGAATTCTCCAACAAATTAAACTGCGAATCGACTCCGTCTCGGAAGGTTTCTGAATTGTATCTTATAAGCTGATACAGTAAAACACATACACCTTTAACTGGTTGCCTGAACATGCTCGGAGCCGCTCCCGAGCAGGCGATTTATTTTTTGGTCCTGGTTCCAAAACGCGTTTTCGATAATAAAATAATGCAAAAACTGTATACACAAAACATCAGCTTGTAAAACGTATGGCATGGGGATTATATTCCGTTGGCACGCACAGGAAGTGAAGCACAAAGGTTTTCAGAACTGGCGCATACAGATGTGCAGCATGCAATACAACTTACTTAAACAATTTGCAAAAATTGTACACAAGCCGCGAATGTCGCTACAAGTATGCAGTGGGAGTATAAGGGAATAAATAAAGGAGAGTAATAATAAGGAAAAGGTAATGTAATAATAAGTAAATAAATAATATAGTAAAAATGACTGGCAATATAGTTAAATATTAGGGTAGTTTAGGTAAGAAATGGGTAAATTCATGGAAGGGAATGAGGATCATTCAAGAGGTGTTGTTTAACAGCTTTAATAAATTTATGATGTGGTTGAATTTCGCGAATTTTTATTGGTAAATGATGCCAGTATTTGGGTCCAATATACTTTATGGACTGTTGGGAAATCGTTTTACTGCAGAATGGAATCGAAAATTTTGTTCTGCTTCTGGTCGTCATCCTAGTGGTCATGGGTTTTAACTGTATAGATTGAAGAAGGGCCGTGGGAAGCTTTTGATAATTGCACCGGTGCATAATTGATGGTAGAAGCTGCATGGCATCGAGGAATTCCTAGGGGAGAGTGTTTCATGCGGAACGACAAAAAGAAAAAAGTTTTTTTTTTGCAGTCCACCGACCACGTCGTCTGCTAAGTTGAGCAATGGCGTAGGTTTCATTTTATAACCTTTCTCACTACTTTTGTTTTACAGGAAAACATTTAAAATATTTGATTGACCTTCGTTTAATAGATTGCGAATAAAGGATGTCTGTGAGTACATTTATATACCGTAAATCATAGCATAGGCCTGTGTACGGTTACTTTAGTTCGTAGTGAGAAATACCAAAAATGTTTACTTTAGTTACAGCTAGGCCTGTGGTATATGTTAGTAAATTTGGCTTACGCAATAGCCTACTAGCCTATTCAGTTAGCATACAGCATAGACCTAATCAAACAGAATGTTTTGTTAACAGTGGTTTTATTTTAGTCTTCAGTTGTTGTCAAGTTGGAAGACAGTTTAAATAGTGAAGATGATTTTCAAACCGCACTCTCCTGTTCAAGAGATCCAGAAAATCTAGAAAAACATTATGCGGTATGATGAATATAAAGGCAGCAGTTAGTAAACTGTTATTCACAGATTAAGTACCGGTAATATATCAATACTGGTGCAATGTATAACGACCCTGTGGTTGACTAGTTGGGTTAGGATTAGTGTTCAGGTAGAGATTAGCGTTAAGGTTGGGGTTAGAGTTGAGATTAGTGTTGAGGTTGAGATTATCGTTAGAGCTTAGAGTTAGTTTTCACACAAATAGTGTATAGGATAGGATAGAAAATATATTCATGTTTATTCATGTGAATTGGAAAACCAAGGGAATTAACACATGGGCAATCGTCAGATCATATTGTAGTAGCATTTTTCTATATAGTACCCATAAGTTGTTTTTTTTGTATGTCAAATGTTTAAATTTATTTTTTATTTCCTATTAAGAAAAAGGTCCTGAGGATAACATTAAAGAAATTTTACATTTTAATAATTTGGAAGAAGCACTACATTGGGTTGCTTCTTTTGAAGCTGAAAACTGCTACAGATTTGTAACAGTTCAGACTACCAAATTTCAAAAAGAAGGTAACTTGTATAAAGGTATTGCGACCAAATCTCTATTTGGTGACATTATAATAGAATTAATTTCTTTAAAATAGCTGTTCTAGTTTTATTGATGCAACAAAATAAAGGTGAAGTAAGTACCCTACGACAAAAAGTTTATATTCATTAAGGATTTAAAGGACGACTGCCGCTTTGATGATGCTTTAACTAATCTCCCATGTAAACTGCCACCAATTTACTACTGGTTTTAAATATTTTTAAATTTTGTGCCCCTCTGAATATGATGATGCCCATAACTGGTATATATATTTTTTTTTCGTTCTAGGCGTTAATTAGAAGTTTACACATCTTTAACATTATAGATTTCCCAAAAAAGTTTAGACGTTGGGAGTTGACAAGCCATTTTTCAAATGAAAGTTGCAAGGAATATGTTCCATACACTCCTCTTAGCGGATCAAAAGTTCTGCATTGTCATCATGGACCAGATAGACATAAAGCTTTTAAACTGAAACAAAAAGCCGAAAGAGAGTTGGTAATATAACCTAATTAATCTTCTATATTAAATAAATCATTGCATTGTAATATGGTACTGTACTTATGTTTTAACCAACGCCAGATCCCAGTAGTCTTTACAGGGTTCAGAACTTCCCTTTTTACAAAAAAAAAATGCTCTCTGGACAAAAAGTTGTGCTTGCTTTGTTCACGAAACTCCTACTATTTTGTTCTAGATCCGCCAGAGGTTTCAACTATGCTAGACTAATATTAAATTTTTACACTAGAAAGAAAAGGATGATCATACAGAAGCTATTTCTGTCATGCGTGCCATGTATCAACCTATTAAAAAGTTGGACTGTCACGCCCGAATAACAATGCATCAAAGGATGTACTATCCTAATTTCAAGGTGAGATTAAAGAATATGTTCAACAGACTCCAACCGTTTACTTGTGAATCCTTAGCAAGGCATCCCCACTCAAATCAGTAATCAGGCAGATAACTCATGAACACGAAGGAAAATTTATTTTGATTTGATTTTTAGCTTGCAGCTGATTCGACTAAAAACAGCAGGACCAAAGCAATTTTGGATTTAAAACTTGCAGCTGATACCGGGAATAAAGTAATTGAAGCAAAGGTGCTTATATTTCTTAACTATTCCAATGCGAAAAACCACACTAATCACGTATTGGGAGGGCAAGATGGTATATCTCAGACCATGGATAAACGAATTGCACAACTGATTAACAATTATGTTATGGAAGGAATTAAAAACGTCGACGAAATGCGACGTATATTAAAATTAAAAGTACAAACTGATAGCACACTGTTCCCAGAAGGAAAATCTGTAAATATTGAAAACCGGCGATATTTTCCGGAACGAAAAGAAATTTATACCAAAATGAATCACCAAAACATAAAAAATCGCTTTAGTAAATTGGACCAAGTTAATGTGGAACATATGGTAGAAGAGTACCAAGCGAAGCATGCTGATAATAGCGTTTATTTCAGGCCACATATAAAAAATACCCTGTACAATATAGATGTTATCAACAGCAATATCCCCAAAAATGGCGATTTTAAAATACCAACAGATTATAGTGAACAGACATTACTAATTGTCTACCAAACTGAATTTCAAAAACATCTGTTAAATCTGTATGGCAATTATTGGTGTTGCCTTGATGCAACATATAAAACTTCCAAATATGCATTGCCACTATTTTTTCTGGTCGTCAAAACCAATGTGGGCTGCCAAGTTGTGGCCACGTTCATTGTTCAAGATGAATCAAAAAAGAGCATCAAAGAAGCACTTGAGATGATTCGCTCCTGGAATCCAAAATTTAATCCACATGTTTGTTTAACTGATTTCGATAATGAAGAAATCAATGCATTTGAGGAGGTGTTTACTAGTGAGTGGTAAATTAGAAAGATATTTATTTACTTTGCACAATTCTACAATATAAAGCGACCGATGATATTACACTAGTAACTCCGGTTTATAGTAATTTTACAGCTAAACAGTAAAACTTTAATGCCATGGTTTGGATTTTTACGGAAACAAATTTCATAATAATGTAACAATTTTGTGTTATCGTATAAAAGTACTAATATAATATGTCTATCATTTAGATTGTTCGGTACTCTTGTGCGATTTTCATCGTAAACAAGCATGGAAACGGTAGATTGCCAAGGGAGAAAACTGCATGTCCGAACACAGCGCTGAATGTATGGAGGCTCTTAACATGGTTGCTGATGCAAGAGACACCAAAGGAATTTGAATCTGCGCTGGAGTCATTAAAATTGTCAGAGCTGTGGCAAAACCAGAAATTTAAAAACTATATTTCAAAAATATGGTTGCCGGTGAAAGAGGTATAAAAACCTATTTATTATAGCCATTAAAATAAAATATAAATACATATATTGGTAATTATTTTTTAACCATTTCAAGTTTTAACTAACATTTGTTTGTTTTATAATGTACAAACTAAACTAATTTGATGTGAGCTCTCGTAACGTAACTATTTTTTTAGCGTTGGATTTGGGGGTTTAAAAAGTACCACTTTAAATATACCGTGTCCACGACAACCAACGCTGTTGAAACTGTTTTTCTTCTGCAAACTTTGAGTAAATAATGTTTTGCTGCTGCATCTGCTAGAGCTAAGTGCATTGCCCAAGTACAACACCTTACTGTAAACTTATACCAATTTGACAGTACTTGTGTTTTTATTACATGCAATATTTTAGTATCAATTTTAATCAAATTGCAAAAAAATCAAGTTTGAATGATGGTTTTAATAGCAAATTACCTAGTTTTGTTTCAGGCAAAACCGAGATCTTAAAGAACGTTTTTTGTCAAAAAACAACAAATCATTCTCTGGGCTCTTATCTTCGTTAATGGAGGATTATATTCCTGCTCGCCAATCTCGGTAATATTGAATAATTGTTTGTTCTTTCTTTTGTAAAATTCCAGTCTTGTAATATTTTGTACTAAGATGTTTTTTTAGGTATATTAAAGAAAATAGAGGAATGTCCTCATTAGTGAAGAAATTTTCTGACACTATCCCATCGTATCTTAAAGAAAGACCAAATTGGTTTATTACTCATATGATGTCAACTCTCGAGTCTTGTGAACACATTCCCACACGACATGCATTAATGTTATCTGAAGATGGAATGTTCACATTTTTCAGTGAATCGAAAATGTACTTCTGGAGGGAATATATACTGTCAATGCCGCAGTTGGGAAAGATCGCTTTTACCATGCAAGCATATGTGCTCCATTTTAAACAATGAAATGTGGTCATGGGGAAAAATGCCACAGCTCTATTGTAATTCCGCTTTTAATTGCAAATGCTGTTTCTTTGCTTAATAATATTAATCCTGAAAATGTTGTATATGACAATAAGCTTATGAGGAATCACCTCTTGGTAAGTTTAACTGAGCAAAATGTTTTGGATGTATTTCCATTCTCTTATATTAATGTGTAAGTTCATTTTGCATGTACACATTTACAAAAGGCAAATTACTTCTTCTGCTCAAAATGACATCACATCATGTCACCAATACATGGCGACGGGCGCATTATTTGTGCCAGGGTAACTAACATGCACACTCTTCTTAAGTGTTAGCACTTCAAAAATCCAAAAGTGATGTGTTTGTCATGCTATCCTTGTGGTAGCGGCGCGACTTGTATTGTGCCAGAGACAAAGATTGCACCTAAAGCAACAACCACTATGTGGTAGCACCTGGCAGACTGGGCTTAAGTAGAATTTAGTAACAAACAGTTATGAATATGGCTACATGCGAAGAGTTCTGTAATAAAAACGACATATTGAGAGAGCCTCCTGGGCATGTTGGAATCTCTTTAACTCTCTTTTTAAACCATTCATGTTCATTATTATAATTTTAAGGTAACAAAGTTCCGAAGAATAGTGATAGCATTTTCCATGTGGTACACCGTTCACATTCACAATATTAATTTTTTGGTTTGTCTGCCTGCCTCCCTCTCATTTCCTCCCCTGTCTTCCTTCTCCAGTCAAACAATTCCCACCCTTCTCCAGTCAAACAATTTTTTTTGTTAAGCCATCTGTAATGTTAATGTATAATTGAAAGACAAAACCGAAATAAGGATACAATTTGGAAATATTTTTAGTCTGTTATCTATGGTTAAGCCAAGAAATTTAAATGAATTTGTTCAATTTAATAGTTGTTAATGATAATGGAGGATGGTAAAAGTTCAAGGTTTGGTGGAGCTGGAAAAGTACATCAATTTAGTTTTGGTTCAATATTGAGAACATAGTTCCGATTTAACGTTTTTAATTAAATTTGGATCGTTGAGTAAAAATGGTTAGATCATCGGCGTATTGTTGCGCTTTTTTTCCTCACGTTTTGACGCATATCTCTCCTTTTTGCGTCAGCCAATGCGAGTCATTAGCGAGTGTCGTTCAGAATAGAAATTTCACTCTTAACTCTTTCCCTCCCAACTCGCCATATATGGCGAGTTGGTGGGAAAACATGGTATCCCAACTGTCCATAAATGGATACAAATCTAAAAAACGATTTTCTCCGCAATGCGTAATGGTAGAGACCTCAGCTATGGCTCATTCGATCAAGGAAACCCTATATTTTATTCTCTGTGATTATCGTGGAGAAATATTAAAAATGCGAGGAGTGATAGCCTTTCTTTTTCAAGGCTTCGCCTCTTATTTCTATCGATTTTACACGAATTTACACGTGACTAACTCAGCCAATAGGAGTCGTGTTAACTTGCAGAGAAGCTCTTTTTGTCAAGCAAGTCTTTCTTTACATTCTCTGTGAATTTCGTGCCGTTGAGATAAAAAGGAGAGCGTTGGTGACGTTTTCGCAGCAGGCGGTTATGCTTCGTGTTCACCAAAGCGTGAATCCAGCTGGGCCTGCTGAGCGCACGATAAAGAAAAAGGCGGCGAGACTAGCTAGTTCGGTGTGCCCTGCTTTGAAGAATATTGGATATAGTATTTGCGTTTGTTTGGTTTTGTATGCCCTTTTTACACTTCCTTCACTGTTCTTTTTTATACTTTTTACTATTTTAGTTCTACAAAACTAAAAACTTCAATGCGTTTTGGTTCAAGTTTTCATAATATAGTCAGAAAAAAGGGAAATTTCAATTACAAATAGTAAAAAAACTACTGAAGATAGAAATACAGTTCGAATTTTCCTGAGTACAAAAACTATTAGACAATGTACATTCCAATTTTCATCTCATTTGGGCATTCCAATAATAAGTGAGTATTTCGTTTATCAGTGCACCTCAAATTTTTCAAAGTCGAGCAGAATTTTCTTTGCATAAAAAGTGGTGTTCACTAAAGTTTACATAATATATTCTTTATTAGAGGTAGATTTTAGATGTGCAGCTTGTTTAAAAGAGGGATAAATTATCTTTCCAACCATTCTAAATATTAAATCATAGCATAAACTTTAGAAAAACTGTGCTAATTTGAAAATGACTAAAAATTGTAAAAAACACTGCGGGACAGCATGTTTGAATTAATGCATTTGGCCGGGAGTGAAAGAGTTAAGCTCCGCGTACGTGCGAGTAAAAGCTCAGAATACCGCCCCTGATCGAAGGGTAGAGTTGGAGATTGATCTCAAATAAGTTTGTAATCCGATAGGGCGCAAAGGTTGACAGAATGTCGAAGAGCTTCTATTTGGCAAGAAAAATTCCGAGGGAATACGTGTACCGCAAACCAGCCAGGGGTGGATTATTTTGACATTCATGGTGGCATGGCATTCAAATCAAACTCTCCTGTTTTACAAATTATTCTGTTTCAAGAGGCATTTAAAATAGTCAACCCACTTGGTTCTGCAAGAGGAATACACAAGCTTTTAGGTGTTTATAACCTTAGGATGCAGCTAGTGTTGTTATGCAATGAATGTCCGTGATGTTTTCTCCCCCTCTTGTTAATGATTTAAAAAATTTGGAAACAACTGGAATTGGCTTGGGTTTCAGCCAAATTTTTCTGGGCACTGTCGTTTGTATTACTGGTGATAACATAGGGAGTCACTGGATAGGGGGGGGGGGGGTTGCAACAAACTTTTGTAGTGCTTCATAAATTTGTAGGTATTTCATTTCTTTCAGCCCAGTTGGTCCTAAACGTCTTCGTGATATCGATAGTTACAATGGAATTGCAGCAGAAGTTAGCGAGTTGGAACCTACACAAAATCACATTCAAGGAATCAAATTTTCTTTAATGTTTAAAGTACTTCCATGTATGTTCACCATAGTTACCACCATGTATTTATTGCTTACGATCTTTTTGAGGGCATTATTACCTATGATATGATGTTATTCATTAACTACTTTTTTAAGGAGGGTTGGTTTTCCTTGGATTATCTCCATTTCAGAGTCCACGTGATAAGTTATCCAAACCATCAATCAATATTAAGCAGCTCACGGCGGTCATTATCTGGCAATGTCAAAATTGGTGTTTTTTGAGATTGTGTACATTTGTCGACTTTACGATTTGAGAGTAAGCACTCTTATTTTAAATAGGTAATAAGGAGCACGACAAATTGTATTAATGTTACTTACACTCTTTCACACCACCACCAAAAGTTACAATCTGCTTTAATAGAGATTGGAAAATTGTTTGATGTACTTACATCATCTGCAGAATTGTTTACAGCCAGTGTTGTTGCATTAGTACTATTGACACCAATAAGTATGTTGGTTTAAGTAAGGTAATTAGCTCGTCTCTAACATATCGCCGAAAGCAATTTGTTATATTAACTCAGGTTAATCATTTAATTTTTTTAGTGTTGGAAAATTATTGTCATGTTTCAAGTTGATCAAATTGTTTTATACTTGAGGTTTAAACCTTGGTGTATATGCTGTGAAATCAGTACCGGTCTCCAACACAAGCTTACAATCATAATTGTGATAGTAACATGTCACTTACTTGTAAGTTTAACCAAATTTTATTCTACATTTCCATTGTATGTTAACCATATTGACCATAAATCTTTTTTGATGCAAACTAGTTACATGTAGGTTAAATCCAATTAATATGCACCTCTTGTTTTGCACTGGTAGTAAAATATTTTTTTTAAAATATGTATAGGAATGTCTCATGTAATTTTGGGTAAATTGTGGTTTTATAGCTAAAATTTGGGCTAATACTGTACACATGGTTTTTAAGCCAATTCCTCTGCACGAAAACTTATTCGAGCTTGGAATGGTACGTACATACGCCTATGCCATACAGATATTTACAACCGAGTATGGTGGTTGTTTTGTGACCCGTAATATAAATCATATGTAATTAATTTGATTTAAATCCTCATCCAATACCAGTATTTCTAATTTGCGAACAAAATGATGATCCACAGCTTAAAATATCACTTTCAACATCTGGATTTTCTACAGAACCAGTCAAATCGAATCAAAGTAGCATTTCACATAAATCACTAAATTCTTGTGGTTGGGCCAGCAGGCATATAGATATGTCGGTCCATGGCAGCAGTTTCCCAAAAAAGTGTTAGAAGTATGTAAAAAAAATTGAAGAAAGATATGGTCCGAATTGGTTAATAATTTTGGAAAACTATTGCTTATGGTAGGTAGGTATAATATTAAAATATCCTACTTCTTTTCAAATATGTGCTGATGGTGTCTTTGAAAAGTAAAATACCTGCACAATCTGATGGTCCAGAAACCAACCACATGGATGCAACAATTAATGTCCAGTAAATGACAACGAAACTGACAGGTCGCCACTTCTACGAGTAAAAGATGTGGATTGGTTGATTCCGTGAAAGCAACGGTTTTTTTTGCTTTGTCGATAAACAGCAGAGGCAGTTGCATGGGCAACCACTGGCACACGTGCCAAACTTGGCACGCGAGCTTGTATTTCTGGCACGCTAGTTCAAGGAAATTAGATTCCTTTCTCTTAAAGATAACTTAAAAGTTGTTGTGAATATTTGATTATTTATTACCGTGTTATTGTTACTCAACAAACACCAAAGAGTACAACAATCCGCTTACAAGTTTCGCAATCTGCTGCCACAGAAGAATCGAACGTGAAAGAAATTTATTTGTACGTTTGTGCAGACAACTAGATGTAGTTAATATCAGTTCCCTTAGCATCCTAATTTACTTTTGTTAGCAATTTGAGATACAAAATGTTATAAGGCTAAACATGATGTACCATGTACCGGTAAAGGTCATACATGCATATTTCGGTAAGTAAAAAAATACCGGTAAACTTATTTCACATAAGCTCATAGGAGTAAAAATTAATCGTTGAACACATTTTTTCACTTGCCCAAGGTTTGCTCTATCAGAAATAGTACAGCGCTTGCAAGTCATTACTGTAAAAAATTATTTTGTTTTTTTTTTGTCCATACCGAATGTTAGGACCATCAACTAAGAAACTTCAAACTGATGTACAAGATGTATCTAAAGCTTTTCAAACTGATGTTGTCTTAGAAATAAAACTTAAACCTTTTGAAAGAGTTTATTGTGAATGGTTCGTTTTTTGTTATATTGTGTTTTCACTATTTTGGTAAATTTAAATCAATTTTTGAAAACAATCACCTTTAAGAATAAAAAAGAAATATGTTCTCACGAATTGTTAGTTCGCACGCGGAAGGAATCTACCATTAATTTTAGCCGATTTTGGCACCCAGGCCGAAAAAGATTGCCCATCCCTGCGTTAGAACAAGCGTTTATGTATGGTCAACACGCTCTTTAAGCTTTTTCGGTACCAGATGGATCATTGTGAATTGTCGTCAAAGTGCGTCTAGGGAGCATTTTGTAATGGAGGCCGGTCTCATCGCAATTAAAAACTTGGTCGAAGGAGTAGTAACCATCAATAATTTTACTGAAAGAATTAACTAAATCGTCAGCGGAAATAAGGCTTTTGATTCCAAAGCGCCATTGGAAACCATAACTTGCGTTAAATGCTTGCCGATACTGTACTTTAGCATGATGTCAGTTTTGGGGATTTTGTTTCGAAACATCTCACCTTCAGTTTTTCTTCAACCGACATAGTTGCTGTCCCATTAAAATAGTTCTGAATCTGTCTTGTTAAATAAGAAGAGCTTTGTGAGGTTACAATGACAACTAACAAGTCTTGAGCAAAATTGTATGAAAGTAACACTTCGTTGTTAGTTATATCATAAATTATTATCTGACCCAATGGACGGATAATCGAATGCGGGATAAACGAGGTAATAGAATTGGTTTAAGATATTTTTGTAAAGTTTAGGGAATATCGAAGGTCCACACGCTTGCGGGCAGGTGTTTGTTTCTTTCTTCAGAGAGAGGGAGTGTATGCTCATAGGTTTGTGGTTGAAGTGACTAACTTAGATGCAAAATATGGAGTGGAAGACTTATTATTGTTGGTTGCATCAATGTAATAATTATCTTGCTCTATTTCATATACATAATTACAACATGCGCTTGAAGGCTATATATTTATATATATACACAGTTGTAACCAGAAAGTCGATACGAAACTAACTACCCGTGAATTGGTAAGCGTTTCCCCCTGAACCAGCACTAAATCATTATATGCCCAGTTGGACTACCACCTCTTTGCGGAGAGCGGTAAATTATTTTCCGCAATTTATATTTTTATGCGCTTCCTTGTGTAGCTTCAATGATATTTTTCACCATCTACACATGAACCGTTTTTTAATGTATCGCCGCCCACCGGAAATGTTGATTCTGTCTATGCCACAAAAGTAGCGAGTTCTTTACGAGGTTATATATATTGTGTATGTGAGTGACTGAATTAGGTATAAAACGGATAAAATTTTCAGGTTTATCCCCCGTGAATCGAATCAAGTTTATCCCCGTGAAAACTAAAAGGGTTATGGCAATTTTCGGGACATAGCGTTTGAACGGCTGCTCTAATTTTTGTTCAGATTTGGTGGAATGCTAGATCGTTAGCCACCCTGTGTCACAAAAGAAAGCATTTACTTAGCGTAACTAACTCCCTTAAAAAAGAAAATATGATCCTGACTCATGATTGTGACAAGCATGCCACATTGCAGGTTTCGTTAAATCGGATTAAAACTTTAAGAATTGATAGTTAACATGACTCACATATGTAAAAACAGAAACTTATGTACGTACCAATCCCATGAGCAATTCCCCGAAGCCATGAAAAACTAAATCGAACTGTTTTAGGAATTTATCTTCATTTCAACAAACACAACACTTAATAAAAAAAAGCTTTAATTTAAAACATTTGTGATGAAAATCTTACTGTTCTTTTTTTAACAACACATGAAGAAGTTTGGTTTGATAACTATGGTACCCATGCGTTTATGCTTGCAGAAACAAGAACTACATATTAAATACAAAATGTGGTTAGGAACCCTGTAGCATGAATATGGTCTGCAACATGTGTTTTACAAATAGTGGTGGTTAAACACGTGGTTGACACTCTCTAGTTTTATTCGCCTCTACTTGCAATGAATTGCCAAAATGACAGTGATTGGATGATTTCTTTAACAATATGTTTCTCAAAGTTGTTACATACGCTGGACAACGAACATCGCATATACTCTTTAACACCTTCATAGTTTCGAGCTGTCTATAGTCTTCTTTAACAAATACTGATGTCCTTTCATAACACAGTATTTCACCACTTCGCTGTGACTTTATAAACTCCATATTATAACTGAAACACGACGAGCGCAAATGATTCTAACAGATCAAAGTCTTCACTACCATCCATATTCACGAGGCATGCATCGCTCTTTCTGTGAACGTAACAATCAAATCGCATAGAAATACTAAGAATATTAAAAAAGAGATAAGTCATGAGAAAAAACACCATGCAAGGAGCATCCACGAATCATAACTAGGTATCATTTTCTAAGCAGTTGGAAGACCAATTCGTATTGTGTATCGTGTATGGTAATTAATGCGTTCAATACGATGCAGCCGTGTGCTAAATGCTTAAGGAATTCAGTTGAAAGGGGTTTAATTGTAGGGGTTCAGTTGAAAGGGGTTGTCATGGAACCGTGAAATCACAGTCTTCTTCTGCATGTTATCAATATTGATTTGTTTACACAACCACAAGTTCTATTTATAATGATGTTTATTATATTACAGTATCTGTTACTTGGTAAGCCGTTGGCACACTTGGTTTTATTTTCTGTGAAATAGTTTTTTGCCGGCCCTAACAGAGCTGTATTTTAAAGCGTCACTTCAATCTTATTACTTGTTTTTGGTTTTTAAATTGTTTTTCCACCATCTGATTGCACTCCACCCTGTCCCATCTATATTTCTACTTCTTTACACTGTCTTGTAGCATTTTTACAACCATACTGCCAAGACATTTATTTTTGTTCTAGATATCCGGACATCGAAATTTATTATTCTACAAGGAGAATGTCGTCCGGTTCCTCTCGTCGTGGCCTCTTTCTCTCCTTCAATTTACTGTTCAAGAGTTGGTGGTGTGATCTCCAGATGAAGATGGCAGTCAATAATAAACTAATCATGTCACAATCAATTTTCTTTAATATGATCGGATCCTTGCTTAGTATTTTTTATTTTCGAGCCATCCTTTTCCAGATCGCTAATTATTTTATTTATTTTATACTTTAATTGTTTTTGTGGTTTTTGTTATCTATGCTGCACTACCGTAATGCTCTTTTTTTCACACTTCTAAATAATTTAATGTAAATATATGCATCTGACATTAGTGGAATTTCATTTTAGTTTTTTTTTTCTTTTTCCACTCTGGTCCACGCTTTCGGGCCACACCTTCTCCTAAAGCCGGCTCCCCCTCAGTACTGGTCGCGCTTTACGGCATACTTCTTCAGGGCTATTGTTTGGTTTTAATTAAATTAGGTTTGGCGGCCGCGTCCGCTATGTTTATTAAATTATATTCTTTTTTTCAATGACTTGTTTTAACGACTGTTCGTTTTGCCGTCTTTTCCTGTTCCCTTGTCGTGATTTTATTCGCTTGCCATTTTTAAATACTAGGGCAAAAAATAATACACTAAACTAGTCCGTGAGCCCGTAGGGGTCGTCAACATAGATAGCTGAAAAGTAATAACCACTTTTTTATATAGCAATATATATGATGATCTATGTATATTTTCATAAAAGAAAATGGACGTCTGCCGGGCACATTGTGGTGTGGTGGATGCGGTCAGGGGGACGACATAAAGAGGAGGAGACCCACAAATTGAGCTAGATTAGCTAGCTAGCCGCAAAGGTAACCTGACGAAACATACTGGAAAATGTTCGGCATATCCCAGGGTATGTATCATCATCATTAATGGATGGCTATTGCCAGACATTTCAAGTGGTGGGAAGTGCCCGCCAGACCCATATAACTAGTAGACTACTAGATTTGCACATGCAGTAACCCGATGAAACCAAATAAAAAAATGTGGGCAGGTTTTATTTAAGGCATCGATCGTAAATCGCAAAAGTGATATGTGAATTTAATAATTTTACAAAGAAGTATTTATTGATGTTTACAAAACAACGTAGGCTTAATGTTTTCCGTCATTGACTAAATCATTCCTGTCCTTCTTCCTCATCCGCATCGGAGTCCGAGTCTTCGCTCCATGCTTCGTCAGTAATTTTTATTATTAATTGACTGTCGGTTTCTGCAATATCTTCTGCATTTCTATCTTTAAACAACCTCAGGACCCTGAAACCAGATTGGCACTAAAATAGCGTTCTCCACACACCATCCATAGTCGGTTGGAACTAACCCATTCGTGGGAGATGCTGTCCGCAGCACGCATACACAATCCTGTAATGTTCGTTGGATATTCATCTCGAGAAATCGGATGCAGGGTGATAGTAAAGCACAGTCGACTCGTTTAATATTTGCCAGTGGATTCCCCTAAAAGTCAATGAAACCGTGCTGTTACATTTGTTGTACGATATTTAAGAACCGGTGATATGAAATTAACGCATTTTGTACCGCAATTACCTGATCAAGTTTGCCGTTCATTTGTAGAAGTTTGTTGTGTCGTGCTTCATTGACATCACGAATTTTACTCTGTCCGTCCATACATGCGACAAACAAACTCGGATGCGACATCAAAGTCACCATACCGATAAAAAGATTAACGTAACAAACAACCAACCACTTTTGTCACTCTGATCAAATGTTTTTTTTACTTTTGCCTTTTCTAAACAAAAAGAATAAATTGTAAATTAAGCCATGCTCTCATACAAACATTTTGTGCTTACCTGTAAAAGGGCCGAAGTGAAATCACATCCAGTAAATGTGTAGCATTTCGTATAGTATATATTTGTTTTAATTTATGTCTAAAATATTTTGTGTTTTAACGTCGATTTTTTTGCGTTTCAAGTTTACCGACTCTCACGTTTTATTACTTTGTACGTAATTATCACCTTGTACGGGCCTTTTGTATTTTTGCCGTTTAAATCATTAACATAGTTTTTTTCACCCAATTCCCACAGTTCGTCAAACGTGCAGATGTGAAACGTCTCGCACGTAAACTTTTCGCACCTTGTAAATTCCCTATATAATCTGGAAAGTTAAATAACCTAAAATAATAACCTACAATAACGTACTTAAGATAGCTTGCGTGATGTTAATAACGTACTAAGTAACTTGCTTCGCGAACGTAACTGTATATTGAATGAGACGCAGAATATACAACTAACTATAAAGTGAATCAAGATTTGGTTTTTGAGTTTAAGATCAAGACTCTAAAAAATCGTGGCTACAATAATTATTTGTAGGCGATCTGTGGAGAATAAACGTATAGACTCCGCTGCGCAGCTCGCCAGAGACCGTACGTAAGGCAGCCGGCTGAATCGAGCTCAGCTAACGCCTCGGTCAGCCAACTACAAGCAATCAGCTTTAAAAAGCGCGAGCCCACAAATGCATGGTATCCAGGGAGTGCTCTTGAAAGCCCAGGTTGGCCCTCATCAAGAACATAAACAATGTTGTGTTAGTCACGTTGCTAAACCTCCTGCTTTTTTCCCATTCCACAATCCACTACATGGTTGGCTCTACACCGGACTTTATCACCAAGACGTCTGTGTCGGATGCCCGCACTATAACATGTCCTGCTGTTGTTTTCTCAATATGAAATGCAATCAGCGTATCCCTCTTCATGGTCGGCTTGAAGGTGTACTGGATTTTAGTTACATTGATATGAT
>AACT01019411.1:0-22471 GCA_000149265.1 Ciona savignyi | reverse complement strand
TGTGCCGACGCGTGTTTTCGATGGTCGAGTTTCGATTGACGTTGGAGAGTTGGCCCAAGCAAAATCTGTTAGAAGTGCTAGACGGATTGGTGAAGCCATCAACAATAATAGAAGTGGATGAAGCTGGAAAAGCCTCACCGACTCGATTGTTCAGCTCGTAGTATACAATGGTGCACCAGTGATTTGGTTCGCTGTATGCCACAGGAACTTCTGTATGTAGGAATATTTGAAAGAGTATAACCGGTCTAATAAGCAATTTGTTAAAATTTATGAGAGTGAGGAGATCCTTATTTCAGCGCGATTTACTAGTTTGGAATGTATTTTATAAAGATAAAATAGCGATTTCCAACCTATTCCTCTGTTGTTGGGTGAGATTATTGACCGACTGGTCTCCATAGATTCAGGGGCCGCTTTGTCACCCTCTGGCGGCATGTATGCGGGCGGAGGGGTGTCAGCGGGAATGCTGTATGGAGAGTTAGGTCCGCTTATCGAGCCATCAGGGGACTGGGGCGGCGGAAATGAGTTTGGTGAATAAACATCAGTTGATTGAGATCCACCATATGGTGAACTGGGCCCTTGGTTGGCCAGATTAGGATGGTTCAGCTGCGGTGGAACACCTCTAGAATAATTTACATACGTGGTTACAAATGGTAAAAGAAAGGGGGTAGATTCACCAAACTTTTTTAATGTCATATAAATAACTACACTTTACAATTATTTATTACTTACAGAATAATGTACAATTACTGTACATTGAGTTTGCTTTTGACATATTTTAAATGTATCCCACAGAATGTACGCACCTGTTGAAGGAGTTGGTCTGTGCGTAGCTGGCGTTTGGGGGCATATGGTTGAGATTACGGCCACCGTTTCCAGCGCCATGGATCATGCTATGAGAAGGTACAAACTCGCTGTGTCTTGGGACCAGTACGGGGGGGAGAACTATTTAAACAACCAAATATGTTTAAAAGGAGTCTTGTTATACGAGCAGTGGGTAGATTATGTTGCAAATACATATTAGAGCATTCTAAAACTGGTTACCTGCACATTAAGTTTCTTTTGGGCAATTAATATAAGAATGTCGTTCTAGTGTATAAATTGTTACATAAAACATACAAGAATGTCAAACACGTTTATAACCACTACTATTTGTAAACCACATTTTGAACGAATGCTGTGGGGTTCTGCTTGTATGGCACTTAAATTCAGGTTACCGAACAGCACGTACATATTTCATACTTGCAATAAGCTGTAAATAGTTTAATTTCTGTAAGCAATAAGTAATGGGTCGTGACTTGCCAAACCAATCTTGCTAAACATGTTTGGTAAAAGAGGTACATATATTCTTGTCATACTGGTAAAACCACGATAGCATTTAGCTGGTAAAACCACGATAGCAAGTTAGCATAGTCAAATGCGCACTTACGGTAAAATGCGCCTCATACAAAACATGCAAAAAAAAACAACAACATCTTATAAAATTCGGGTTTCTAAAAAAGTTAAACGAAAACCAAGTATAAAAAAATGTCGATCAACCATTTTGTTAAGGATAATTGCATGATGCCACCCACAACAAAATTACAGTGAAGCATCTAGCACGATTAACGTAACATTTGTACACCAAATGAAATAATTATCAAGGCCATTATTATTAACATTTCTTAACGTAACAAAATTCTTCCCATCAAAATGCATGTTACATACTAGTACATGGTCCTGATGGACAACCAATTAGGTGCGTTCTGCAATAGTCAGGTTAATAATTACCTTAACATATTAATTCATAAAGAAGTGGGAGTACACTCAATACTGGCACAAATGATTGAACGTTTAAAAACTGACTTCAAAACGAAGTACCACCCCTTTGAGGTGGTTTTATCTGCACCTCCAGCTTGATGGCGAAAAGAGTGCAATTTTTGTTTGGCAATCTATATATATAGTGTGCACCATTACATCAGCAAAAAACACTACGCTTGATACGTTTTCCGTGTGGTCCCAGACCAATGCTCGCAAACAAAATAAAGATGCATGGTCCTAGGCGGTCTTCAATGTGTTAAAATCATGCGAAACCACGGTAGCACTAAATAATTACGGACATTTTTAAGTTTTCTTTTCTGCAGAACGCCGTGACAGGTATGTATGGTCACCATGTCATTGATTAGAATGCGTTTCTGAATCGCGAGTTGGTAGCAAGCATGTACCTAAGTGAATGCGCAATATAACGAAATGATAAAAATCTTTTCGGTAATTGACTGTCGGTTGCGAAAATTTCAGACTACGTTCTTCTGCCATTATGCCAATTAAAATTGAACTAAACAAAAATGTTAAATGGACATAATATATAAGCACACCTTAGCTTTGCACTAATTAAAAAAAACTAATTAATTTAATCAAATTGTCAATCCGAGTGTTTAAAGTAAAACAAATGGTCACATAAAGTATGATTGTTTTGGCGTCAACATTTCTGGAGTGTCCATTTCCGGGCACCAACACAAGCGTGAACACTCGAGATTAAATATAATTGCATGTTCGTTTGATTTGTGAAGTCAGAGCCACGCGGCTTTTTACGCAAATTGAGCAAATTGAGATAATATTACGAACTGGCAACACGGGCTTCAATGCTGTAATTGCCTGATAAAAAATTATATTAAGTGCGCCAAGTGATTATTTTTTTCTGGTCGAACCTGTCACAAGGGGTATGACTAATTACAAGTTGCCATCAATAAAACCTAACACAGCTGACACTTAGCAATGAACGAAATAAAAATCTGCTCGATCTATAGGAAAAACTAATTAGAAATACAACATTTCATTATTTGATGCAAAATAAGCCTGGTATCAAAGTGATTTCACGTAGTAATACCGGTCACATTATGAACGTAGATTGTATCTCATTCTCAACTTAAACGTTACATTACATCAATATGGGCGGGTCCACAGTAGCTACCGGGACCAGGAATTTAGGCCATGGAAGGCCCATTACTCCAGCGCCCCGGGCTAACATGGATCTGGGATATAGCAGTCAAGTCGGCCAGTGTCCTGAAGGAAACTAACTAAATGCTTGACCGGGATAAATGCGAGATCATCAGATTTAACTTAAACATTGGCGCCAACTGTCGCACGAAATAATAGAGCAGTGTTCACGCAACTGTGACGCCATACTAACAGGCACGAATGAACAGAAACTAGGGTCGTTGCACAAAAGATCATCCCAGAATATCAATTAGTAGATCAATTAAATGCCGTGCGTGAGCTGTGTTCTCTAAAATAAATTTAAGAAATTGAACAACAGAACAATTAACTAAGTAATTAGATATTTCAGAAGATAAACACAACAACAGCACCCCCTGAATTTGGAATATAATAAAACACAACATAACTATATCTGTGTAAGTGTGTAATAAATAATATTATACACAATAAAGAAACAAAAGTAGAACAGACACCACTTCTAGACCCACTTCGTGCAAAACGAGAGGTGTAACAAGATGCTTTATTGATGGGATTTAAAAGGGTTTGTGACAACTTAGTGAGGTGTAAAAAGACAAGTAGTAGTACATAGTAAACTACTACAGTTCTGGTTGACCTATAGAAAGAGTCTTTTGCATTAGGGTTTCGTATTCATCCAAATATTATACCAACAAGCACAAGACCCGGTTACTATGACAAGTAACTATTACAAGTTACACACCTTGAGAAAATAGTTTGTGACAATAGTATAAAAGAATCAAAATATTACTGCTCACAGCGTAATACACCAAAAATGAATTTTGAATTCATTCATAAATGGCAAGAGCAGAGGTTGGTTTAAGGAAACCAATCACGAGTTGATTAGACGACGCCAGGGCAATTTGAAGCAAACATTGCTTATTTTAAGAGTCGGAAATTGTTATTATTCTGTTTATCAACAGCTCATGTAAAAGGAAGATATACAATGCTTCGTCAAGTAAAAAACTTCAGAAAAGTACACATTTAAGTACTATGAAAGTTTAAACAACAAGCAATTAAAAAATAAAATTTTAGACCATTTAAATATTAGTAGATGACGATTTTAATTACCAGGACATAGAAGTTTTGTGTTGTAATTGCGCAACAAGCAGCTGAATTTATTTTTAATTAATTTTGGAAGGCAATCACAGACAAATAATGTATAATTCACGCATTCATGTGAATGTGTTTTCATAAAGCAGGGCTTTAAAAATTAACCATACATATGATAGGACTACTATTAAATAAAATTATAAATCACCTATCAGCCTATTGAAATTAAGCTACAGGAGTTTGTTAATTTCTAAAGGCAATCTCTGCGGAAATGGACAATCTGTTGTCTAGACCTTTGAACCATGTAAAAAATGTGTTAAGTGCAATTTGACATTAATTATATTTAAACAGAGTTCGTGCAGTTCCCAAGGGGAGAGTAGCCCATCTAAAGCTATACCAATCAGTTTTAAGATAACACCATTAGTATCTCACACTGCATTTATTGTTATAACAATGATGACATAATTTTCCTCCCGATTTAGGAAGTTAAACAAGTACCCTTGAACTTCATGGATAAAATATTCAAATAGTTGGCTCACAATGAGAAAATGTTAACAATTTTCATAAAGGTGTTAAGTGTTAACAACCGGACATTACTTCAGCACAAAACTAACTTTGTGTAATTTTACAAAGAAAGTCTACAGACAGGTATCTTAATTATTGAGAAAAAAACTGATCACGTCATTGTTGACACTAACCTGGGCTTTCCACTCTTTTGTAATGATAAGGGTTAATACAAACATCCTTTTGTTTTGCATCAAACGGGTATGCACAGATATCTAAAGGCTTTAATTCATGATGGCTTTGAAGGTCGGGCCACCTCCACACTCGGCAGTAGATAACATGAGGGAGGCCTTTTCTATGAGACACCTGCATACACAAAACATAAATATGTGGCCATATCCTGCATAAAGATGTAATTTGTAGAAAAAGGCAAGAAAAACTTAGTTTTATATTACCAAACAAGCGAGCGACAAGTCAAAATTTATGTAGTCTCAGCACTTTCCAATTGTGAGAATCAAAGTTTTAGCATAAACATTACAGTAGGCAGACAAAATAGGACAACTTTATTGCATTTTGGTTAGGTAATTTAAGCAGTGGTAATTCCACATCACATATAATCTTTTCTTGTGGTTTAGGATGCCATTGTAGTTTTTGAACCAATAGTTATAGGTTCCATTTAAAAAAATTGGACACTTATTGTTTTTGTCCATTTTTTTTTCTAATTGTTTAAAACTTTAAAAATTGTTAGATAACATAATATAGATATGGAAAAACAGCCAGGACAATTCCCAAAATCCCTAATAAACTAAATCCGACTTTTTTTAGGAATTTAGCTTCTTTTAACCATAGAGTTTATTTAACAACATGCTTTAATTTAAAACATATGTGGTGGAATGTTCGTCCATTAACCTTTGTTATGTAAAATTACACAAAGTCAAAAAATAAAAACGACAAATTGTCGCTGGAGTGTGAATGTGACAGGCACACCCTAGCGCCCGTAAATGTCCAAGAATGAGTTTTTCGAAAATAAAAACGCATCTATTAAAGGAAATTTAAAACTAATAATAAAAAATATCTCTTTTTTGCAATGAACATATACTTTTTCATTGCATAGCGCAGTGCTTCTCAAATGGTGCGCCGCGGCGCACTGGTGCGCCACAGGGGTTAGCTAGGTGCGCCACACTTGCATTTCGTGAATTTACGACAGAGTGTGCATAGATCATAAACTACTAAATGGTTAGTGTCTAGTTCGTTCTTTTCCATTGTAACGTTAGTTCTACATTAACTTTCGAAAAGCAAGAGCGCTCAAGAAACAGTAATTTAGTATTTTTCCTTAATTGTTTAGGTATTTAGCATATTGTTTTGACTCCTCGTGCAAAGTGCGCCCGTTCGTTTTTTAAATGGTCTCGGGTGCGCTACGAGGTCAAAAAGATCGAGAAGCACTGGCATAGCGAAAAGAAATTTGGTTTGGTAACTATAGAACTCATACTTTATGCTTGCAGAAACAAAACTATAGCAGACAGTATCCGACTATAACATATATTGTGTAATGAACATGGGTAACAAGATTGGTTTGTTACCCCAGGGACCCATACATTTTCTGCTTGCAGAAACCTGTTGTAGAATAAAGTAAATTAATATTTTTCACTGCATTGCCATAAGCGGTAGAATTTGGCATTCTTAAAATAAGTTTTTTATTTAGGGGATGCAAAGTGAGTTTCAATGGATGAGGAGCTTAAACAAAGGTTTAAGAACTCTTTCTTTAGGTATATAACTATAGTGTCAACTGTCAACTGCATGTGATGCACCACTATATTTCTACATGCATAAACAATCAGGTTCGATTGCTAACCTTATCACACTGAGTTTTATACGAATCTTATACAAAGTGTAAAAAACGTTTGTTTTTGAAAGCAGAAACCAATATGTTTTAAGTGAACTATCCAAACTTGATATCTATATCTTCTAAATGAACCTTAAGAGTGACATGGTTACCTAACCCCACATGGTATATCATATACAAATAGTAGAGTGTTTGTTTCTGCAGAAACTAATGGGTTCTCGAATTACCAATGCAAACTTAATAGTTTTCTGAAAAAAGTATTCAAGTTTAAATTATTATTATAACAGATTACCAGTTTTTCTGTTTGAAGGGTGCTTTTGGCCATTTCTTAGTTTATTTTATTCAAGTACATCTTTTAAGAGTTTTAAATTATTGGCTGTGTTGGAAAAACCGGTGCCAAACGGCGAACATTTACAAAATGGTAGTCGTGCTTATTTTCTTAGGTCTCTTAACGGATTTTTTTTAACCCAATATTCTTAGTAATGGCCACTGTAGATCCAAACCATATTAGCTTATACCACCAAAAGATTTAACTCAGTTGTTCATTTTCTTTCTTGTTGAATAAAGCGTTATGTGACTGGTCAATACTTTCAGTGGAATTTAATAAATATGGATTTCCCAGCAAAATGATTAAAAAATAGCTTTGACGCATACACATCTTTTTTGTTCATATTTCAACTTATTTATTTTAGTTTTGTGTGTAATAAGATTGTATTTATGATAGGTTAGGACTATTATATTTTGGGGGACTTCAAGGGTTCAATGGGTACGGTAATTTAAATTCAAGTTTCGTTATTTTGATTTGAGCTACATTTTTTGCCGAAACCGAGAACTCCAAGAAAATCCATGTTATCTCTTTAAATTCGAAGGGAACCCATAAAGAAAAAAATAAATACATACACCCACCTGAAGCCTGCCATCTAGTGACCGTGGAATAGTGACACATTTACTTGGTTGCCCAGGACAACTTAGAGCTCGTTCCAATTCCTCCATGGACCCTTTCTTTTTCTTGAGCTTCTTGACAAGTGAATCAACGGCTTTTTCAGCCCACTTTTCTTCTTCATCACCTGCAGGGATACACAAGAGCAAAATCTGACTTCATTTATATAAAAATAACTAGTTGGTACACATAAATTTTGTGGGCTACAAATCCAATGCTGGATACAAACACCGGTGAAGCTAAAGAAGTAATTTTATTATTTAAAGTAATTTTATTAATCGATTTCAAGAAGATTCAAATTACAACTTTTTCATCCAAATTTTGTCCTTTGTATCCTGTTGTGTGAGAAAATCATGTTGAAGTACCTAACTATGGTTATCGTTTCATAGCTTGTGCTGATGGTCCAATTGCCGAACTATTGCAGTGGGTGTATTAGTGTATATGATTGAGATGTTGCTACTGCTATTTCAGTCAACCCATTAATCCACGGGTGCCTCTAAATACTACTGGATTGCTTGGAGCGCTTGGATCATTTGCTATGGAAAGTAATTCTAACCCTGTTCCAAACACCCAAACATTAATATCATAGCTTTTATAATTACGAAGTAAAGTAAGCGATCCAAGCGCTTCCAAGCGATTCAAGCGCTCCATGCGATCCAAGCGATCCTGTAGTATTCAGAGGTACCGTTAATCCACTGGGTTCAGACATATTCTAAAATTATTATATAAAGTAGAAACCTTGTTTCCAGCCCAACAATCTCTTTACAGCTGGGCTTGTAAAGCCAAAAAGACTTGTCATGGCCATTTTCTTTAACCAACCCACCAACCTCAATCGGACAACAATTTCTAACCTAGTTCTGTACAGAACTAAATAAACACTCAAATAATAAGCTGTGGTTAATTAATTTAACAAACATTGAGCTGTTTTACTAAACCTATTGAGGGCCTGTAAATAAACGGTCAATATTTATTAATTTTAGATATATCCAATCAAAAATCAAAATGATGGTATACTATTTTACAGTAAAAAAATAAATTGCATATATTAAAAATTCTTTGTATTTTTATTGAATTCGCTCGCCTTCTAAATAGCACCGCACGTTGCGAAAAACGCTCACTTAATCACGCCAATAAGCGGCATGATAGCACTTCGGCAACTTTCAAAGGCAAGTTATACAGAAACTTTTTTTCTTTTTTCTTTTCGGCGACAAGCTGTCTGATGACTGGTAGTTGGCTTTATGATCATATATTCCTCCGCGGCATGTCTTTTCAACAAACATTGAGCTCATCGCATTTGTACAAACAGATAAATAAACATTAATAAAAGGAAAACCAAACGATAAGTTATAATAGGAAAACCATTTTCCTATTACAGCATGAAGTTGGTGTCCACTTATGGGGGTTCCCTGCACTAAAAGCAAGGCATAATATATTAAAAATACTTACTTTTTATTAAAAAAAAATAAAAATGACACTACGTATACGCAAACTTGCCTTGAAAAACTAGTTTCCGTGTATTTGAATTTCTGAGGATTTCCAGAAAAAATTGTTAAGGATAGATATGGGGCGTACGCATCTTTGGTTAGTATTTATATTCTTAACTTAATTATTTTGTATTTTAGTTTCTAGCACGTTTATACCCAATTTATTGGTGAATTTATGGTTGCTTGCGCATATTTTATTTTGTAAACTTGATTATTATTAGTCCCATTTGGGGATTTTATTGATTTTGTCCGTTTTTTGGCATGTCGCCCCGACATCTACGATCTACCAGAAGGAATATTAGAATAGTAATCAAACTTTGACATTTGTTAGGCAACATGGTCTAGATATGCAGAAATCAAAGTTTTGGGGAGATTCCGCTGGGACGCTAAAAACCAAAACGATATATTCTTCTCAGGGCCGGTTTTAGGCCGATTTGACAGATTAGATCAAATTGGGCCCCGCAACTTAAAGGGGCCCCGCGCTAGCGGGGGTGTTTCTGTATTACGAGGTTTAAAATACTACTGAAACGTAAAATAAAAAGTGAAATAATATTCTTTCTCATAATATCAATTTGTTATGCATCGTAACTAAGTCAAATTTATATGTCTGTGTCTGCCTGTTACGTCATAATGAATATGGTTGCTAAACAATATAAATACATACGTTTGGAAGTAAAACAATATATCGTAAATAAGCATCAACATTTCCTTAATTTGTTTTATAGCAAGTATTAAATGTCTATTTTTGTAGTTTGTATATATTTTATATAATATAAACACCCATAAATTTTGCTATGAAGAGTATGGGGCCCCGCCATCACATTTCTAATTGGGCCCCGCGGTTCCTAGCACCGGGCCTGATTCTTCTAAAAAAAAATTGTTCGACATATTAATGCACTAGCCGCTGATATACCACTAAATTACCCAGGGAAATACTCTAAAAATAAGATTTTGTTCTCAAATCATGATTGTGACAGGCGTGGCATGTCGCCGACATCTATCAAACGGAGTAATGGAATCGCAATAAAAATTTGTCAGTTGTTAGACAACATGGTCTAGATATGCAGAAACCAAAATTTTGGGTGATAAATCTGGAGGAATTCCCCTGGGATGTTAAAAACCAAAACAGTATTTTTTTTCTAAAATAATAGCGTTTTGGGGTATAGCGCTAGAACGGCTGGTCCAATTTTAATCAGATTTGATGGAATGTAAGTGCATTAGCAACTGATTTTACACACGAGAGAAATAGGATAGGATAGGATATTCATGTTTATCCCCGTGAATGGGAAAACCTAGGGGGTTATCACACGGGCAATCGTCAGATCACCTCGCGCCCATCGTCGGGTTACCGGAGCTATTGCAGTGTGTTGTATATGATAGACACGTTCCTTCAATTTTGTAGAACTCATTAATCCGCTGGGTTCTATAAAAATAAAAAAATATCTAGGTAAATAACCTAAAAAATAAGATTTTGTCTTTAAATCATGATTCCACAAGCATGATATGACGCCCCGACATCTACCAAAAGAGAGTAATGGTATCGCAATTAAAATTGTCATTTGTTAGAAAACAATGTTTATATATATGCAGAAACCAAAACCAAATTGTTTATATATGCAAAAACCAAAATTTTAGGTGATAAAATTTTCTTTTTTTTATACATATATATATGCAGAAACCAAAACCAAATTGTTTATATATATTTGCAGAAACCAAAATTTTAGGTGATAAAAGCTTTTTTAGACATAGCACTTGAACGGCTGCTTCAATTTAAATCAGATTTAGTGGAATGTTCGTGCATTACAAACTGGTTTAACACTTAGAAGAAATAAAAAAATACCTATAGGAAAATACCCTAAAATTAAGATTACATTCTCAAATCATGATTGTGACAGACATGGCTTTTTTCCTTAAAATAAGCTTATTTTAAGCATGGCACTAGAACAACTGCTTCAATTTTGATCATATTCGGTGAATGTTAGTGCGGTAGCCGCCTCTGTACCAATGAAAAAAAAAAGAAATAAAATACGTAGGAAAATACCCCAAAAATTTTGAATTGTTTATGATTGTGACATATTGCGCCGACATTTCCAACACTGAGTCGTCAAATCGGATTAAAACTGTAAGAATTTAGATAACATGACCCAGATATTTAAAACGGTAGACACAGGGCGATTCCGCGAAGCCATGAAAAACTAAATCGGGCTTTTTGGGAAATTTAGCTTCATTTTACTACAGCGCTTGACAAGAAGGTTTAATTAAAACATTCGTTGTAAAATGTTCGTAAATCTAACACGATTATTCTTTTTTTAACAACACATAAAAAAAAGTTTGGTTTAATATTTATGGGACCCATGCGTTTATGTCAACCATGTGTTTAACCACCACTATTTGTAAAACACATTTTATATGCTATATATTCATGCGAGCAGGGTCCCTAGCCACAATTTGTATTTTATACCATGTTTTTGCAAGCATAAACGTATAGGTCCCTGGTAGGGAACAATCCGATCGTGGTATACATATATATTCATTACAAAACATATGTTATTGTCAGATATGTGCACGTCAGGTTCATGTTATCCAATATTCCAGAAAGTTTTAACCGGACTAACATAGTTTTGTTTCTGCCAGCATAAATGCATGGGTCCCATAGTTATCAAACCAAACTTCTTCTCCATGTGTGGTTAAAAATATAATTTAAATTGGAGCAGTTTGTTTTAGCGCTATACTCAAAAGAAACTATTTTTTTAGAAAAATACCGTTTTGATTTTAGTGTCTCGGGGAAATCTCTAGAATTTATTAGCCAAAATTTTTGTTTCTGCATATCTAAACCATGTTGTCTAACAAATGACAAAGTTTCAATGCGTTTTCATTACCCCCTCTGGTAGATGTCGTGGCAACATGGTATGCCTGTCACAGTCATAATTCGGGAACATATCTTTGTTTTTAGGGGAATAACCCTAAGTAAAGATTTTCTTTTATTTAATTGGCAAAGAGGTGGCTAACGATCTGAGGCATATCGTACAAATATTCGTTTTAATTTATATTCTATGTCTAAAATATTTTGTGTTTTAACGTTGTTTTGTTGCGTTTAAAGTTTACCGATTCTAACGTGTTATTACTTGTTACGTAATTGTCACCTTGTACGGGCCTTTGTATTCCCGCAGTTTAAATTGTTATTATGGTTTTCTACCTAATCTCCCACAGTAAGTAAAACGTGCAGATGTGAAATGTCTCGCAAGTAAACTTCTCGCACCTCGTAAAATGCCCTATATATTATGGAAATTTGAATAGTATAAGATAACCTACATCAACCTAAGTAACCTGCGCCAGACTATTTAATTTGCATTTAGAATAAGTAACCTAATCACGAGTATTTGAAGACGTAAAATACAATTATACTGAACAAGGAATCAGATTTTGGATTTGAGAAAAGAGATTAAGCAACGAAGAAATATTGGCTACTATAATAATTAGTAGGCGTTCTGTGGAAAGCGAACTTATACACTTTCCACTGCGCAGCCCGCAAAAGACCATTAGACAGCAAGCAGAAGCAAGATCAGACATAGCCTCGGTCAGTAAAGTCACAAAAGAAAGCGCAAGCCCACATCGGTGACCCCGACGTGATGCTAATTGGGCGCAAGCCTGCGTTGTCGAAAAGTTAATTACACCAACGCAAGCAGGCGCTCATTAACGAATCCTTAGAACAACACTTAGAATCTATAACGAGTTCATTGCAACAGTTAAGGCGCGTTCTCGTCCGGTGTATGGTCGACCAATGGACAATTACGATAGACGTCCGACCGATGTTGTCTCCCGCGTGGGGATCGCCGCCCCAGAACTTCTCGTAATTACACAGGTAGTCCGCGTAAGAAACGCTGAGCGATGTGTCCAGCCCTGTAATTGGTATATGCATTCAATATTACTGCTCCAAAAAACTAATAACGCATTCGTTGTCGATGCCATCGAATCACAAACGAGTGCGTTTTGTGGGTTCCAGTTTTGATTGCTCAAGTCCTAATTTGTTTTTCGTATCTGACCGCATTCACGGTTTGTCGTTTTAGTCGATACCGGTTCCCAAATTTCGTGTGTCAAGCCGGGTGTCGCCGGTTGATCGATTAGTATAGTTCAACTTTACGGCTTCGTGCTTTAAATGGATCGCGAATCAAAACCTTCGGGGAACAACTTTTAACTATCTTTTTGCATAACATGGGTCCTTTTCACTGGAAGTTTTGCATGGCAAGTGTTAAATATCTCATGGAAGTTCTGCGTGGCAAATGTTAAATAGCGACTTTCTTGCTCGTTTTGGAATTGACGTAGACGTGCGTAATCATTGTATATTTCGACTGCCTACGAATAAGACTCCGTTTGTACCTAACTGTTCCAACCAAAGAAGTGTACGCTGGTCACTGGGCAATCGTTTCCGTCGTATGTGTCTATGGCCGCTATAAAGAGTACTGATGAGTCAATTCGCCGTCTACGCGACTCTTCCGACACCGATTTGATTTTAGAGTCTCGTCTG
Organism: Ciona savignyi; assembly: GCA_000149265.1. NCBI lineage: Eukaryota > Metazoa > Chordata > Ascidiacea > Phlebobranchia > Cionidae > Ciona > Ciona savignyi. The sequence continues at coordinate 9,134 of AACT01019411.1, read as the reverse complement.
CTGCCCGAATATGGTGTTTATCTATGGGGCGACGTATCATATGGGATCTTTTTCGTACAGTTGTAACCGATGGTTTTAGACGGACGGTGTTCAATTACTTCCATTCTCTTGCTCATCCTGGTGTAAAGAATTCACAAAAATTCATCCAAACCATATGATATCACAAAGGACATCATCGCATGGGGTAGTTTAGTTTTAGTTTATTCATTTTTTGCCCTAGTATTTAAAAATGGCAAGCGAATATAATAACGACACGGGAACAGGAAAAGACGGCAAAACGAACAGTTGTTAAAACACGTCATTGAAAAAAAAAGGATATAATTTAATAAATATAGCGGACGCGGCCGCCAAACCTAGGCGAAAGAACAATAATGTGCAAACAAAATTTAATTAAAACCAAACAATATAAAGCCCTGAAGAAAAGTGTGCGGTAAAGCGCGACCAGTACTGAGGGGGAGCCGGCTTTAGGAGAAGGTGTGGCCCGAAAGCATGGACCAGAGTGGAAAAAGAAAAACCCCCTAAAATGAAATTCCACTAATGTCAGATGACACTATTAGTTTCAAGCACACTTACCGGGGTACCTATATTATTTTAAACAAAGGATTGTTTCAACTGTCGCAAATGGTGACAAGTGCAGTTCCTTGCAGAAGAAGTGTTACCACGAAGAAGGTGGGAGATGGGTAAAGTTATTTGTACCTATCTGGACAAACATGATATTGTACTCGAAGTCTAGGTAAAAACAAAGACCAATGCGAGGAAGCGACCGATTTCAAGTTGTTCTTTATTTGCAAGGCAATCGATGGTTAAAACTGCACAAGCCGTGCAATTAACCAACATGAAAACAGCATTTATTTACTGTGAAAACGATGATTGACACTTTATGTGTTATAATTTCATTATATGTGATTTATTGGTTTTTGTAAGTTGAAATGTACGCATTATCTGCTTTTTGTAAGGCTGGTGTTTTTGTTTAAGACGATTTACACCAACAAAACTAATAGAAAAATATTGGGTCGTTGAATGTGCTTTTCACATCGCAACTATTACACGCTAAACTAGAAAACCAAGGAAAAATTCCGAATTTTACAAAAATAACAATCTAACTTATTCCTAAACTGTAGACCAGGGGAAATTATAGAAAAAAACGTACTTCTATAGATCAATATTACCACTCTAACTCTCTTGATCTTATATTTGTGCACTATATGGTTGCCACAATTTTGCGAAAGGGCTCTCAGTTATTTTGGATGTTCCTTAGCCAAGTTTTATTCCAGAACCAACCTTACAAGTGTGGCATAGTAATGCAAGTTTGGGTCAACTAAAAAACAATAATTTGGATAAATGTATTGTGGCGTTTATTTGTTTTATACGTTTAAACTAACCAACTACACACTCACTAAAAGGTCACCACTCGCCATTTGCAGGGTCTGGTATACAAAGGAGATTTTCTCACAGATGGGGTACAACCAATACAGGTTATCTCGTCGGCGTCGGTGGTATCCTTGAGCAAACCGCAGTGAAGATGGCGTATAACCAATTAAGACCTCCATGAACGGCAGGATGTGACGAGTGGTACCCTCCATGAGTCATTGTTTTTAAACGAGTGTTTTGCTGAGTAACAATGGTGGTGATTCTCCAATGTTTGTTTGGTTGAAAGCAGCATGTGCTAGGCTGCGCGCCGGTGTTCTCGTTTAGCTGTAAAGTTTTGTAATCGTGGACCAGTGCTTTGTAAAATAGTTTAGGTTGCAGATCCAAGGTTTAATTTTAAATTGTGAAAAAATCTAAGACTTCCTATGTCAGGATTTTGAGTGACAGTCGTTTTTGTGAGGTCAGTTTTGGAGAGATAGGGAAAATAATTAGTTGAACGCCTCCTGAAGATGACTTGATTCATTGGATAAATGGTTTATAGATACTAAAACTGAAGAAATTATATAACACACACTGCAATAGCTAGTCGGGCGGGCATAAAATAACCGTAAAGTGAGTGAGTACAAGTGAGATAACGCTTGCGTTTTTAATTTGCGGGGTTAAAGAATAATATCATATCCAGAGTAAAATTTCGCACCGTTACCATGCAATGTTTTCATTTCAATTGAAAACTTTTTACTATAAGAGTTAAAAAAAACTGACAATCTAAAATTGCAATGTTAGCTGGACAAAGTGGGGGAATGTGTTCTAATTTTAGGATTGTAAAACAATTCTATGTGATGAAACCAAACTGATTTATTTAGCCACAAAAAGAGGAACGTAACACGAGGTTATTGCTAAATAATCGATGTTTCGTACGAAATGTCTCGTCAGAAGTTATTGCGAAAAGTCAGCCATCGACGTTGCTCCAAAATCGTTTATGTAATCGGCATGCACGAATGGTGTTCGTTAGAGAACATTGGCAGTCGGCCAACGCGAATTTTTGAAACAGCAACACCACATTATAACATATGTGGACGCGGTCGGCAGAGATGATAGCATATTTTGACTTTCAGGCGAAATTGCATTATACTTATCATGTATTTTCACCAAACACAATTACCAATGCCATATTGGTTTGACGTCACCGCCTCGTACCTACAAACAAATCCGCATTTAATTTGATAGAAACCTTATTACTACTTATTTTACGGTGATGGCAGTATAAAATAAAAAGTTACCTGTTATTTGGTTTTGCACTGAAACCAATGCTTCCATAGCCGCCTTGTCCCTTTGTCGGTCAGACAACGATCCCTAGTGTACAAAATAAATTAGGATTTTAGAACTTACCAGAGTAACAGCAAATCTTACTGAAGGTAATGCCATGAAATTGGGCTCCAATGGATTGAGATTGAGTATTGGGGCATAGCTAATCTGGGGAGATGAGGGCAGTGAGACTCCAGTGCCGATCGCGTATTGTTGTGAAAATGTGTTTGTTATTTGGTGGGGATTATTGCTGAACGGGTGGGGACTAACTCGTGGAGAGCTAAGTGGGGCAGTTCTAGGGCTTGAATTTTTGGAAGACATGGGGCTTGTGGTCCTGGAATTCAGATTGCCCCAGTCGGCTGAGAACATCGACTTGGTTGTAAAAGTCTCTTTTAATTTTTCATGGTTGTTCCATTGGGTGTGGGATACGATAGGGGAGTTAGGGGAGATGAATGAGTTACGCTTCATTTGTTCAGAACTCGTGGTTATTTTCTGAGGTTTGTGCTGCTGGCTTGTAATGTCGCGATGCAAATTCGAAGTTTGAGGTTGGTTAGTATGATGTATGTGCGATGTGGTACATGGCGGACTTGAATTGTACTGTTCCGAAATTTTCTTTGGTTTGTTATCACTGGGTTTTTGGGTGAATGATTTCATTGTCTCATAAGGTTTAAATGAGCTTTGCTTTTTAACAGCAGTGATATTACTTGTTACCACTTTCTTCTTGATTTTTAAAGAATCTGTCAATGAACCACCCTGATCGGGTAATGGGTTCACGTTTTTCACTGTCTTTTGGTTGACCTGTGAGGACATGTTTGGTAGGTAAGGTTTGAAAGTAGGGCTCTGTAGGTGATTTTGCATGGCTGCTTGTTGCATCTTTATAAAGTTGGCAAAACCACCAGCTGCTGTAGAACTGGGCGGGATGAGGCCAGGGTAAGCCATAGGTAAAATATTAGAACGGTTGCCATCCAAATGTTGATTTGGTGGTTGCACCATCAAAGCAAGCTTATACAGTTCTGCATTGTACTGATCCATGGCATCCAAAGCAGCTCGATCGGATTTTGACGTTTTCCTAACAGTTTGCTTAGCATTGAACGAACTTTTTAGTTGATACATGCCCTTTACGTCTTTGGGTGTTGGTGTTTTATGAGCTTCTGCTGATAAAATCGCTCCCTTATCTGGAAATTTTTTTATTTCTACCTTATTATTGCTCCCAGGTTTAACAAAATTTTGATCCGATTTTGAGCTTGATTGTCCGGTTGTTTCCAGCATTTTAAGTAGCATGTGGGGATTATTTTTTACAAGGTTTTCATCAGCTCTGTTGTCTTTAGACTGACTTTTGATTTTAACAACTGGGTTGTCCATGTTTATGGTTTGAAGCTTCTGTTCCTTTGCTACCAATTCTTTTAGAGCAGCTTCCATTTTAGCACTGGAAATCATTTTGTTCCGTATTTCGTTTGCGTTTTGTTCTGGCACAGCTTCACTGTTTAGCGTCATGTTCATTGTCAGGCCTGCCTCAGCGAACAATTGCTTTGACACTTTAGTCACAGTTGAACCAGTTGTTGGCAGTAGGAGGTTGGCATGGCAAGGAGAAACAGTGTTGACCGATGCCTTCTTCTCAATTTTATTTCCCACAACCTTCTTGTTTCCACTTAAAACGACTGCATAAACGTGAAAAAGTAATGTTAATAACAAACAAAAAAATAATAGAAATCTTACCTTTCTTCAGCTTAACTCTGTAATCAAAAAAATAATAGTTAAGAAATAATAAACAAAAGGTAACACAAATTTCATATTTAACATACATGTTTCCAGTTATTTTGTGATGAATCTCCCTGCTTTCTTTAAAAAGCATACGGGCTTGTATCCATCCTTTTGGCCATAAGACCTTCACTTCATTTTCAAAAAATGCCTAAAATACACAAAAGATACAGTAAAACCAAAAAAATATATTATTTGTATATATCAAGGGTGGAGAATGGCGGATATTATTTGCGTATATCAAGGGTGGAGCATGGGCACATTTTGCCCGGACACAAGAGAATAAAATCTAAGTATAAAATAATGATGACTGAGCAATAGCTCCGGCAATATTATATTGAATGTATGTGCTGTAATAACATTCTTTACCAGTGTTAGGTAAAAACATATCCTATATTCTAATAAAATTAATCTATAAATTTACGACTTAAATTAACAATGGATAGATAAAAACATAAATTATTGCAGAACCTATAACAAAAGAGTATGTTGAAATTTAGTATTACTTTTAAAGTTTCCTCAGCTGACTGAAAGTTTTTTGCCTTTTCAGCTTCAATCTGATTTACCTTGGCTTGGACAACATCAAAAAAATAGGGTTCTGAAATTAAACCAAACTTAACGAAAAATATCTGATTTCGGTTATTTGATAACAATTGTTATTGTGTTTCTTTCTTTCTTATTTTTTTACAAATCATTAAAATCATAAAAGAAAACCTGATTTTTTCAGTCCATTTAAATTTTCTTCTCGGAGCGTAAGTTCGTTTGGTTTTCTCTTCACCACTAGGTTGCATAAGAGCATCTTCATCTTCATCAGTGGAGGCAGCAACTGCCACACGATCTTCCAATCTAACATACAAATTTTGTTTTGATTTTTTTTTGTCTGACTATATTTTGTTTATATTATAACATTTTTAACCATTTATTAAAAGCTCAAATAACTGGTCCATTATTCGCTTTCTGAAATTACAGCAATTGTGGACTGCTGATATTTGATTACACAGTCTTTGTACAACCATGTCAAAAAGCAAACAGACACAACGAACAAATGGTACTAATAGTGCATGCGGGAATGGTAGAGTTTCATAACGAGAGGTAGTGTGAATATTTTTACTTTGCAAGTTGCTGAGCTGCACACTCTTCATCATACTGACGAAATTGTTCACCCATTACTTCATCTATCGCCTGTTTTAATCGTTCCAGTGGTTGCCTTAGATCCTTGTCCTGCACCAAGTTAATAATTTACAAAGCAAACCATATGTAGAACAACTAAACATATTGTAGACCATACAAAGTTCAATGTTAAAATGTAACATATTTTATCAAACTAAATTAAGGTGTTAAAACAGCAATGTGAGAATTTGGCTTTATTTTTGGTATTTGTGTGTGTTTGATAGCACTAGCTGCTAGTTTCCAAAGTAGTTGTAGAAACGGTTCATGTTCTTAAACGCTATTCTTCATGATCGTTGTTCTAACATAAATATCGAATGGACTGTTTAAATGAAATAATATAATATTGAACACACCACAATAGCATAGGTAATGCGACACTGGTTGTTGGCACGGTGTATGTGTATACTGAAAAATGTTTTAGCATTGAAAACACATGAGTACCCACAACTCCACAAACAGATGTAGTTGTATTATTTAGTAGATATGGCAATAGTAGTGGTAAAGAATAAACATTGGGACCTTTTTCTCCAGAGTAAAACAATCATATGCAGGCAAACAAAACTAGAGAATATCAACCAGGTGTTTAACCACAAAACCATATATATGCCAGCAGGGTCCCTAACCACAATTTGTGTTTTATACACATTATGTAGTTTGATTGTGCAAGAATAAACACACATAAACACACAAGTCTCTTAGGGAACAATCCGATCTTGTTATCAATGGTTATTACAAAATATATTTTTCGGATATTTGCACAACAGGTCCATGTTATCCAACATTTGTCACAATCATAATTTGAGAACAAAAATTCCCAAAACAGCCCTATTAAGTTTTTTATAGCTTCGGAAAATTTTCCTGGGTTTAATACATAAATTTATGTTTTTACATAACTGGGTCATGTTATCTAACAATTCTTAAAATCTTACATGTTATCTAACAATTCTTAAAGTTTTAATCTGATTTGACGACTCCCTGTTGAAGATGTCGGGACGATATGGAATGCCTGTCACAATCGTGATTTAGAAACAAATCATAGGGGGATTTTATTTATTTTTTCTTATCGCTACAGCCGCGGCTACCGCAACAACATTCATCAAATCTTATCAAAATTGGAGCAGCTGTTCTGGGGCCATGCTATAAAGAAGCTAATTTTTTTGAAAAACACCGTTGTGGTTTTTAAAGTCTCAAGGAATTCCTAGAATTTATTAGCCACAATTTTTGTTTCTGCAAATCTAAACCATGTTGTCTAACAAATGACAAAATTTCATTGCGTTCCATTACCGCCTCTGGCATATGTCATGGAAACATGCCATGTCTGTCACAATATTGATTCAGGAACTTATCTTTATTTTTAAGGGAATCACTCAATCACCCAAAGTAAATGCTTTCTTTCTTTTAAACAGTCCAACATTCCACCAAATCTGAATAAAATTGGAGCAGCCAAAGCTAATTTTTTGGAAAAATTTTGTTTTGGTTTTAGAGTCTAAGGGGAATCGTCTAGAATTTATCACCCAAAATTTTGGTTTCTGCATATCTAGACCATGTTGTCTAACAAATGACAAAGTTTCATTGCTATTCCATTACTTTTTGAGGTAGATGTCGAGGCGGGGCGCCTTGCCATGGCTGTCACTATCATCATTTGAGAACAAAATCTTAATTTTTAGGGTATTTCCCTAGGTTTTTTTATGATAAATTAGTGACTAATCCACTAACATTTCACCAAATCTGATTAAAATTGAAGCAGCCATTCAAGCGCTATGCTCAAAAAAGCTATATTTTTTTCAATACCATTTTGGTTTTTAACGTCCCAGGGGAATTCTCCTGGATTATCACCCGAAATTTTTGTTTTTGCATATTTAGACAAAGTTTTCTAACAAATAACAAAAGTTTTATTACGATTTAATTAACTCTTCTGGTAGATGTCATGGCAACATGCCATGGCTGTCAAGCGTTTAATAAAAGAAAACAAAATAAACAGCAAAACAATGTGTCCCATTTTTTCAAATGGGACCCATAAATACTGCTACTTAACCTTTTTTGTTGAGTTTAGTTTCTTCATTCGTTTTATAAGAGTATCCTTCGAACAAGGTACCATTAGAGTAAGCAGTTGATAAATCGCTGATCTTTCCCTGCTGCTAAGATTTTGAGATCCCTGTTCTATGCTCAATAGTAGGTGATTTACTTCAGCAGAAAAGAATTTCATTTTTCCTTTTTCATTTGATTTTGTCATCTGTCCAGTGAAAGTTAAAATTTCTTATTATGTAAAGCAAGCTTGATTTGCAATGGATTACTACAAGAAGAAACATACACTACATATGCAATTATTCAAATACACATTCAAGTTCCCATATTTAATTCACAATTTAAAGAAATCCTAGTGGACATTCTTGATTTGCAATGGATTACTACAAGAAGAAACATACACTACATATGCAATTATTCAAATACACATTCAAGTTCCCATATTTAATTCACAGTTTAAAGAGATTCTAGTGGACATATACAAACACAAGAAAGATTTAGTCAAGAAAGTAATGTTGATGCATACTTTGGTAAGTGATGATATTTGTTCCTTCAACAATGTAGGGATTGATTGTGGAAGTATAAGTTTGATGTTTGTAATTTTCGAAGCTTTGCAAGTTATCTGTAAAATTAACAAAAGCAATGAAAGGAATGTATAACTTATTCTGTAAGATACCTAGCCGGCAGCCAGAAGGTTTTAATATAACCTTCTTTTCATGTGCATCCTTCGGTATTCACTTAACAGCCATTTACCGGTTGCCTGTTATTACATGTCGAAAAACAATTAATGGTAAGAATACCGTTGCCATATGATGAAGATGACACACAACTGTTTTGCAATTATAACAGGATGTTTACCATTTACTAAAAAAAAAAACTGTATAAATAACAAAATATTGGCAAATGGGAAAGGTACTTTAAGTGAATCCGAAAAGTATCTCTACTAAAATCACGGAACTCGGTTATACCAGAGCACATTGAACTCAGAAATACTCACTTAATTAAGGACAAAAAAAAAAAGATTACACTTATACTTGTATTACTTTAAACAACCAGCGTAATCATTTCTACGAAATTAAAACAAAAAAGTTACGAACCAGATTTTAATCTACCTTCATCGACTTCGTCAAGTTGCTGTGCAGAATCTAAGAAATAAGGCAAACTTCTGCCAGTATTCTGCAAAAAAAAATTTTTCCAGATAACTACCACCCACTGGTATCCTATAGAACATCTAGGTTATGGTAATTGTATAACTAGGGAGAATATTATAAAATACGATTTTAAATTCAACAAAAATTCCTTTACCTGATCACCATTGTTTCCATTAAGTCGCTTCCCTTGGACGTTGCTGTGGTGCTTCAGTGCGCCTGCATTGTCAGAACCTGCCAAAAATTTAAAGTAGACAGATTCACCAATATAAACACAATTTGGATTTTGCTGTTTCTTGGGTTCAAACATGAATCCTGCTAATGTACATGTAAAGTGTTAAAGTATTATGTCATTGTAAA
>AACT01018721.1:0-12660 GCA_000149265.1 Ciona savignyi | reverse complement strand
TACAATTTGCACCCTGTGCGTGTGGTGTTGATTGTAGTTGTTCTATCCCAAGGCAACCACCAAGAAGTTGAACATGTTGGAGTTGAAACTGTTGGAGGCTCGTCAGAACTATAACATCGCCCTCAAGCGTTTGCGGAGGTCCGGGATGGATTGTCGCGTCAACAAGACCCTCCTGGAGCGTGGGATGGGTGTAGGGGCCGAAACCCCGCAAAATTTACCCCAATCTGTTGGGGGGCTGCTTCATAAACCAGCGCTGGACTTTCTGGAAAAGGAGTCGTTGCATTCGAAACCGGACGGCGCTTTGGATGAAACCGTCGAAGTAGCGGCGGTTGACACACTTGATGCCACTGACGACGCAGTTGCCACACATAAGCGGACAAAGTTACATTACAACCCCTACGACTTGCTATATCTTACAGACATCGGTTCGGACTCAACAAGCAATATTGGAAGTGATGAGGAGAATGATTACATCCAGAATTTCTAAGGGTTTTCTATGGAATTAATATGGAAACACTGGTATAAATAATCTGGAACCACTGGTGTAAATAATATGGAAACACTGGGTAAAATGATCTGGAACCACTGCTATAGCTTCAGCAACACAGAGGGATGAAAATGAATATTCCATCCGATATCAATTCTCTACCTAAAAGGAGAATGTTTCTCTAAAATTGCAGTCCGTCCTTATTGCAGTCTTCCAAGTCTACAAACTTGCCTTCGCATCGCTTGCCTACTGTATTGAACATTTCAAATGCACTTATCAACCTTTGCACCTTATCAGTATTACGAGCAGCACCAACCTCCAACTGCAGTATATCTGGCAGAATATCAATATTATTCACAAAATATGGCAGTACAATGTTCTGTGGGTTCTGGCACCAGTGTAGCTTAACCGGTCTTGTATGCAACAAATAATGGGAACCAATTATGTTAGAGCAATATATACGACTGTTCTGTATTCTCTACTGGCCTTAATGGTTTTTATCATTAACAAAATAGTTTTCCACTTTTACATGGTCTGTAATGTACTTGGATTATTAGATTTAATCATTATAGTACACAATTGTTTTATGTTTTTAAAGTTTTGCATTTTCTTGAAGGTTTTATTGTGAAAAATGAAGTATTTATTTGGATAATACTTCATCCTTTAATATCGCTCAAATATGAATTTAAAACCATTATTTCTTAGTAACGAAGGTAGCTAGATTAGAATTATTAAAGTGACATATTCATCTCCGCATGTTATTCGGTTTGTTCAGTTCCAGTTATAAAATATATATCGGTTAAAATTAGTTTGTTCACTTATCCACAACCTTAATGCATTTAGCAGTTTAGAATAGTCTTGTTTGGTAAGTGGAGCAGCGAAGAATGTTTATACTCGGATTACTTTTGTGGCCACTCTGGTTATCAGAGATATTGCAGTGTGTTGTATGGATGGATGTGTCATTTGTATCCTGGTGAATGGGGGAATCATGTTGAAGAATTTACCCACGGTTACCATCAAGTAACTTCTACCTATTATCCAGTTTACACAGATATTACAGTGTGTTGTGTGATTGAGACATTCCTTTAGTTCAGTTCTATTCATTAATCCACTATGTTAATGTGACGTCTGCCTTGTACTAGGACAGAAACGACAAAGTAGCAGCTGGTTTCGATCTTACAACCTTTTGGTTGAACAGCGAAACAATAAACCACCAAGCTGATCTGCCAGACTTAAAATGTCTACCACATTTCACCCCATGGTCTGGTAGATCTGTATAAAGCCAATTGGCCAGATAAAGTAAAGAATATACATCATACTTTTAAGTTGGAGTTTAAGGTGTATTTTACCAATTTTATATTATAAAAGTTCAAGTAAAATAAACAAATTTCACTGAATAATCACATACACCAAACTCCAATCTTTAACAAAACTTCAGGTTCTAAATTCAAATAAAATTCCATGATTGGTAAACACAGATGGATGGATGTATGATCTCTATTGCAGCAGATATGAATCCTCGTGGAAGGGATTATACACTTCATCAATGGATAGTGTCCAAACATGAATCAGCAAACTCCACAAATATTGGTTCCTGCATTAAATCATTAATCATTTTTGAATTGTTCGGATTCTGATCGATCTCAGTCAACAATCTTCTTAAATGAGGACTTGATAACAGGTTCTTTAATTTTTCGGAATCTTTCAAACGCTCTAAAACTTCTTTAGAAATTTGTTCAGTTTCTTCATAAAGTTCAGATTTTGGTGGTGATTCCATTGTTTTAGGCCTCTCATCATGTTTAAAATGGCTGCAACTATCTTCAGCTTTGTGCTTTTTATAACAGTTAACAGAGCAATAGAGTTTATAACATTGTGGGCATTTATACTTGTGCGGATTTTCATTACATACTTGGCAGCGTGGTTTAACAGTCATGTTCTTTGTTATATTCCCTTAAAACCAGTCTGTAAGTTCTTACAAAGTATTAAACTACCACCAACCAGTACAAATGAGAAAAATTAAAATTGTGCAACGTATCCCCAATGACATTTGTACAGCTCATACTCACACTGCTAGAGCGCTTACTTTTAACCTTAAGGTTGTAGGATCAAAACCAGTAAATAAACAGCTGTCATTGGGCAAGAGATTTAGTGGAAATAGCTTGAACCCAGTGGATTTATAGCTTTGTTCATTTAATAGTGAGATGAAACACGATTATTGTTATAAATGGAAGATTTAGCAAAAACCTTGATGTCAGAATAATAATTTTCATCATAATATGAAACGAAATGGCCTATCCCATTATCAGTGATGGAAACCCCACTGTATGGTCTGAATTATAACCGAAGAACCGTATTAATCATATACAACACCTTACAATAGCTCCGTCGTAACCGTGGACGCGAGATAATCTGAAGATTAGATTTGTTATGACTCTCCCACGTTTTCCCATTCAATGATTCAAGGGTGTTCCCCTATTATGGTTAAGTCTGCTAGTTCCAGCGCTATGTATGCTATCCTATCACCTCTTCTTGTGAGATTTATAAATATAAAACCATAGTATACTAAACAGAAACTGTGTATAATTCCATAATATCAGTGAATACTCGGTCAGCCTTGCTTGGCTAAGCCGTTCTCTCGACTTTACCCTTCTTACCTTAGCTATACCGCCGTGTACAGTACTTTAACTGGCTGCACGCTGTGCGATTACCCAATAAAATACATGACCTTTTTTTACCCGTTCTCTTACCCTGGTAAAATTCCCTTCAAAATTTAAAGCGCTGCTACAGTAATGAGGTATTTATTACTTTGCATTTTCAATAATGATGACACAGCACGATTCCAACCACCAGGTGTCCTCTTACCTACCATCATTCATATAAATTACACAAGATGTACGGTCGTGTGGCCAAATGGTTAACCGATACATATACCTACTATAAAAAACGGTCCGAGTAAGGAGCCCACTATGGGTTCGAAACTTGGCTCGGTAAAAAAAAATAAATATAAATTACACAAGATTCTAACCTTTGTACATAGATTTACCTGCATTTTGTTCACTTTTTTCAGTACATTTCTTATATTTTAATAATGTGTCTATTGGACAGTGGCACACCCGACAAAAGATTCGATTTAATTGTTCTGAGAGAATTTCTTATTACTGTTCATATGTGCAACATAAGTCAGCCAATAAAACAACTGTTTAATCAAGCGGTGACGCTGTCGTTTGACAAGTTGGACCGCTGCTATACAATTGTATGCAATATATTGCTACACATATTCGCAGGTCATTTGGTATTTAGCTTGAGTCGACATGACAAGTCCGACTTCTTGGGATTTAAATGAAGGAGTCGCATATTTTATTGAGTTTGCAGCAACCATGGTCGTGTGCCGCCACTGATTAAGTTAAGGTCGGAGTCTCAGGTCAAATTCAACACACAAGATCATTTGGTTTCATCCTTATTATTGATTACCTCATTCAATAGAATATACAGTTTAAAACATTAAGTAAATAACAATATTAAACATAATTACGTGATCACTAAATACACAATAGCTGCTCAGTTAAGGGCTGAATGGTAGTCGCTATATACAATGTAATATGGGAACCAGTGATGGGCTCTGCCTCTTTATAAAGAATCAGTTATATGAAAATACAGTAACACATGCTGCATATGAATCGGCTGCATTAACCATTCAGCCACACAACAATTTAAGTAGTTTAACTTTGACATAAAATGAACAACTGTACAATTGCAACTACAGATGGCATACATTAATTGATGATACAAGTATTTCGATTGAATTATGGATAAAATAAAATAATGATAACAAGTTTATGTACAAAGTGTAGCAGATCATAGCTGTAGTAGCGCTACACATTTCTGTAAGGTTTTTAAAGAAATAATGGTGAATAAAGGAAAGGGTTAGTTATTGTATGGTAAAATCGCGCAGAGTCCATCAGTTAATGCACTGTGCACTGGACATAGCTTGGGTTGGCATGGTAAAGGTAAGAGAATCAACCAGACCAGGAATTGCCGTTCCGAGTTCTCTGATATTGTAGAATTATTCCCAGTTTATATCGGATTCGTAACATGAAACGCATGTTAAACACAAGACATGGTAGGATGTTACACAGAGCACACAGGATAAGATTTATAAACTGAGTAACATGACACTAAATACACAGCAACAAATTAATAAACACATGGCGAATTAATAGTTATAACACACAGCGAAACAATTATTTATGTGGAAGCGTCGATACCATAATATCAGTGTTTTATTGACAATTTGAAACAAATTTCAATCGAGATCCAATGGATCTTGGGTGAGTATGTATTCGTAAGCTATTTGAGTATCATCTTTTAGATATAAAGGATCAAAATCGGTAGAACCAGCTATTCTGGCGTATTCATGATAACAAATAAACGATTTAAAACATTTCTTCATGCCAAGATAGCAACGACCAAGATTGGCATAAATGTCCATGTGGAACTTTGTATTTCGGTTGGTTCCTTCTAACATTCCCAAAGCTTTGTGCAACATTTCAATTGACTTGTCGTAATTTCCAACCATTTGAAGTGAAAATGAGTATGAAATTAACAACAAGGGTTTGTTGTATTTCATCGCATGTTTGTCATCTACTGTTTGTTCCCATTGTTTATAATAATGAAGACATCTTTCCCAAACATAAACTGCGCGAGCGTAGCGGCGAAGCCGATTTATGCAATCAGCATAATTCCATGCACCAACCCATCGCCTCCATTCACCAGGTGGTACCGCTTCAACAGGAACCATCAGTCCATCCAACTTAACAAGCTGAGCTATAACTTCTCGTGCATCATAGCGACCCAATCCTATGTTGCATCGTAGCTTATTAACTTTAAGTTCAAATACTTGAAGAATATCTTTACATAGAGGACGTATTTTCCGACACAAATCCCAACCCAAGCTGGTATTCATTCGTCCCACATAATCTTTTCACCGCTTGCAAACAATAATCGATTCCAACATCACTGGGTTGAATAGTGGAGCCGAGTTTTGCAATTTCCAGCTTTAAGCTATTCTTGAATTTAAGCCAGTGCAACATTTCAAGTTTTGCTTTCAATTCCTGCGCAGCATCTTCCAATACATCAAGATCAAGTGGAGCATTCGATGTTAATTTCTCCCTTAACATACGATGTAGCATGAATGTAGTTACCATAAATAGTAAAAGGCTTTGTTTCCCAATAAGTTCAATCAAACCTGAAACAACTTTCTTATAACCAGAACCTTCCATAAAAATGTCATCCTGTCTTCCCTTTGAATGGTAAACTTTAAACCTGAGATCACAAGCTATTGCCACCATAAATCTAAGTTTGTGAGCCACGATTCCACTACATCTTTTATCTTCTTCTAATTTATCGATGATATCAAAACATGATGATTCTTTGATGGAATAAATTCGGCCAATGGCTGCTACGAAAATTGATGCACTGCGATAGATCACTCTCTTGATGTTGTAACTTTGCAAATTCATTGATGCACTTGGATTGTTGATCAAAAATGTCCAAATTCTGCAAATCCTTCATCAATTTGTTTAAGCAGCTCTGAAAATTGACTTTCTTTATCATTACTTGTTACAACAGCATGCGACTTTTTCTGATATTCATTAAAAGTTCTTTTATCACCAGAATATATAACTAGTTTTGCTTAACATGTCCCCGAGGTGATATCCTTCGTTAAGAATTTCCTCTTCTTTCAAATGTTCAAGCATTTCATCCACTGTTTTTATAAGTTCAGTTTTCCATGGTTTCTTTTCAGTTGGTTGCCTTCCAAGTGGAATTTTGCTTGCATGTGGCATCATGCCATCGAATGTAACACCATTTGGTGTGACCTTGTCATAAAACCAATTTTAAACTTGCGAATTGCAACAGAAGGAATCATGGTTTCTCTGAGATTGATTATAACAATGTGAAAAATTGTAGAAAACCACCCTGAAATACCTCAAGATTATTTCTTTATCTTTTCTCTTAGCAACATTATTATCAAGAAGAATGATGAACTCCATATTCTGAATACAATGTGACCTCAGATCGTGCTAGGGAACCCATTGCTGCTACAGAATATTTGCACGGGGGTTTTCCCATGATTTTAATGCAATTATCCGAAGGACCGACTTCATTAGCTCAGACTATATTTCTCCTGCAACTTTATTTTGAAGATTTCGAACATCTGTGACTTTTTTCTTTTCTAACGCAAGCAGTTCATCGCCATCTACATCATCCGAGATTCTGATTATTTCATCAAAATATTTTTCCGAATTGTTTTCTTGCTTCACTTAGTTTTTGTCGTACTTGATTTGTCATATGTACTAAATCAGCATCAACTTTGTTGGCTTTTGCTTTCATCAGAACAGCAGAGCAGAATCTTTGAAGTTCACTTTTGAGTTGTAGGTTGTTTGGTTCCCTTACAATAGCAGCGTTAAGCAGAGCTGCACTACGAATACAATTCCTCTTTTTATTCTTAGTTTTATTTTCATAAAACTTGGCAAGCTCAAGAAATATTGGAACTGATTTTATCGGATAAATTTCCTTTCCATTTCCATTACATAATGACTTCAACTGCTGAACCAGATTCTTCTCAATCTCACCAATCTCATCAACTTCCATTTCAACCTTCCTGGCTTGGAAACAAATCGATAATAAAGTTTAAGTATTCACTTTATTTAGTACGCACTGTGAGCTGCCTTTATTTGCTGAGTAAACACAATGTAACAGACAGCGTTACCAGCATAGCAGACTTGTTGTGCAATGTACACAAAGTCTTAGTTTAATAAATGTTAACGACACACACTCTTTGCTTTTCAAGTAATTTTGTATAATTTATAAGCATTATATTGTGTTTATGAGACTTTGATGACAGATTAATGCTGACACTTTGACAGGGGTTAAAGAAAGGTTGCTCTTGTGGTCAGGTAATATGTGAGTGGAGTGTGTACCCTATACTATGCACTTGGGGTGGGTCATGGTAGTGTGTGGGACTCTCAGTCGTAAGGTTGTGGGATCGAAACCAGTTGTCTGTGATCAATGGGTTGATCAAAAAGCATTGGGTTTAGCTCCAGAGATATAGTGAAGACAGGGTTTGTTAACATATTCTATTTTTTCCAGGAATTTACAACCCTGTGGATAACCAGAATTCCCTGTGCTAGCATTCTAGTTTGCATTCTGATTTTATGCAGCATTCTCATTTATTATTTAATGTCTTAACCACTGCCCCATACCTTGACAGTTTTTACTATTTCTACTTAGGTATACGAGCAATGCCGAGATGTTGGGACGCCATACAACCTTTGCTTTGTGCAGTTTACCTCCCCAAGTGTGAGAACAATAATATTCAGCTCATAGACAGGTGGGTATATTTGGTGTGCGATATCAGATCATTAGCACCATTTCTGGTCTTCCCTCCCTTGAATTTGGTCTCGCTGGTTGGCACAGTAGTAGTGCGTCGGACCGTCAGCTGAAAGGTTGTGGGATCGAAACCAGGCGCTAAGAAGCTGTGTCCCTGAGCAAACAGACGTTGGAACGCAGTGGATTATTGGGTTGAACAAAAACTGCAGCAATGTCTCATATTCAACACACAGTAAGTTGATTCTATGAAAACCTGTGTTATCCCATTCCCCAGTTATAAACATGAGTATCCTATCCTATATTAGAGAAGTTAACATCGTAAAAGAGTAGCAACGACTCCATTGTATTTGACAAATTGCATTTTAGCTCATGTAACTCGACTGTGGGCACAAGGTCATCATCATTATCGTTATATATTTATTGTTGTTATAAGAATGACTATCCAATCTAATGGAAATCTATTTTTCCACAGAGAGATATGCCAGCACACAAGAGGCCCGTGTAAGATAGTTGACTTGGAGTATGGGTGGCCCGATTTCCTACGTTGCGATAATAGTGAGGTGTATAAGGATGGCTGTGAGGTGTGTACTATGTACCATCCAATATAAAGAAGCAACAGCTTCTGTGCAATTGTATAATAAACACCATGTTACAACCATATCCGAGCGAGAGGTTTAGATTTTATCACCCACAAAAATACCCCTTCTGTTTTTGTTAGTCCCAGGCCACCAAAAGCTTGAAGTTCAACGAATCAGGATGCGAGTCACCCCTGATAGCGACCGACAACGTAGCTTCGTATTATGATGGGGTGGATGGGTGCGGGTTGCAGTGCTTGAACCCTCTGTTCAACGAACAGCAGCACGACGACATGCACACATTCATCGCAGTGTGGGCTACCGTCACCTGCGTCTGCACTCTCTTTGCGATGGTGAGTGGTGATTTGATTCCAACCAGGATACCAGTGATGGGAGGTGTGGGTTATGATTTTTGCAAGTTTTGTGTTTTTGTAATATGGCAGGCCTGTACAACTGTTTGATTAATTTTTATAAAATGTTAAAAGGGTATAAACTGAATTGGTATTTGTATCTAATTTGAGTGTGCCAAGGCTATTCCTGGTTCCTAATGTTCAAGGCTCTGGGTACTTACAAGGATCCACTGGTTGGGAAGGTAGCTGTGATTAACATTTTGCTATTTGTTTATTGAAATTCATTATAATTAGGAATGTTTATATAACTTGATAACAGTTGAATGATCAGAAAAAATCATTTATTTGGTTAATCTTTTCCCACCAGTTGCTCTGTCAGTTCAAAATGATGATTCACTGAAAGTTGCCCCGCAGTATAACTTCCGTCATGTAATATTTCTATGTTGCAGACTCGTAAGTTCCACCTAGTGGCTTGGTGCTTGCCAACAACTCGGTAAGCACTTAATGTACATCAAACTGAGGCTACAGCTGATCGACATTTGTGACGTCATACAGTAGCTTATGGAAACTCCTGATGTATTATGGGTAATTTTTTTAAATCTTTTTTTCTTTTTTTAGGCCGATTCTCTTCTTTTCAAACTGTATATCGGCAAAGATGATTTTAAAAACGCATCTCCTTGATCAATATCCAGAAAATTCACAAATTAAAGGGTGCCTCTAAATACTACGGGATCGCTTGGAGCGCTTGATCCACTTAGATTGCTATGGAAAGTAATTCTAACCCTGTCCCTAACACTAATCTCAACCCCAGAACTAACTTTAACCCAAACCCTAACATTAATATCATGGCTTTTGTAATTACGCAGTATAGTAAGCGATCCATGCAATCCAAGCGATCCTGTAGTATTTAGAGGTAGGCTACCGCAAATTTAATACCGGTATTATATCAATACCAATGCACAATAACCCCATGGTTGACTGATTGGGTTAGGATTGGTGTTCAGGTAGAGATTAGCGTTAGGGTTGGGGTTCAGGCTTAGAGTTAGTTTTCACGCAAATAGTGTGTGCAGTTTCATAGAATAAATAGTGTGTGCAGTGCATAGACTAAGCACACCACTGAATACCCAGCATTTGGTTTAGCACCCATCACATTTCGAAATGTTTTAACATCTTCATACAGAAGCGCGCTAGATATATACCGGTAGATATAATCCACAATACACCATGTGTTTCCACAAGTTACTTGTCGTTTCGCATGAACAACTCTCTCGTAGGAAAAAATTTACCCATAATACATCAGGAGTTCCCATAAGCTAGCTGTATGACGTCACAAATGTCGATCAGCTGTAGCCTCAGTTTGATGTACATTAAGTGCCTACCCAACAACTCGATAATAAAGTTTAAGAATTCACTCTATTTAGTACGCACTGTGAGCTGCCTTTATGTGCTGAGTAAACACAATGTAACAGACAGCGTTACCAGCATAGCAGACTTGTTGCGAGGGAAACTAAAAGGGGGGAAAGAGGGAAGGAGGGAAACTACAGACTAAAATGAAGATTAGGCCGTTATGGTTAGTGTTATGGGGCTGAGGTTGTAGTTGGTGTTTTGAGGAAGGATTAGAATTAATTTCCATAGTTTTAGTGACCAGTTTCCTTCCTTCCCTCTTTCCCCTCCTTTAGTGTTGCCCCTTGTTGCGCAATGTACACAAAGTCTTAGTTTTACAACAGGATAACTTAACGACTTTCTTTTTCTATTATTTCCATAATTGACAACTCTTTTTTCAGGGATAAACATAATTCCCTGTGCTAGCATTCTAGGTTGCATTCTGATTTTATGCAGCATTCTCATTTATTATTTAATGTCTTAACCACTGCCCCATACCTTGACAGTTTCTTTTATTTCTAGGCATACGAGCAGTGCCGAGATGTTGGGACGCCATACAACCTTTGTGCAGTTTACCTCCCCAAGTGTGAGAACAATAATATCCAGCTCATAGACAGGTGGGTATATTTGGTGTGCGATATCAGATCATTAATCCTGGTGCTACCATGGACCCACCCATACTAATGTATTGTATCATGGCATACATTCCTTGTCCCAGTGCTACCATGGACCCACCCGTACTAATGTAATGTATCGTGGTCTACATTCCTGGTCCCAGTGCTACCATGGACCCACCCATACTAATGTAATGTATCATGGCCTACATTCCTAGCCCCAGTGCTACCATGGACCCACCCATACTAATGTAATGTATCATGGCATACATTCCTGGTCCCAGTGCTATCATGGACCAATCCATACTAATGTAATGTATCCTGGCCTACATTTCTGGTCCCAGTGCTACCATGGTCCCAGGACTCCCAGCCTTACTAACGTAATGTATCATGGCCCACATTCCTGGTCTCAGTGCTACCATGGACCCACCCATACTAATGTAATGTATCATTGCCTACATTCCTGGTCCCAGTGCTACCATGGACCCACCCATGCTAATGTAATGTATCATAGCCTACATTCCTGGTCCCAGTGCTACCATGGACCCACCCATACTAATGTAATGTATCATTGCCTACATTCCTGGTCCCAGTGCTATCATGGACCCACTCATACTAATGTAATATATCATGTCCTACATTCCTGGTCCCAGTGCCACCATGGACCCACCCATACTAATGTAATGTATCATTGCCTACATTTCTGGTCCCTGTGCTATCATGGACCCACCCATGCTAATGTAATGTATCATAGCCTACATTCCTGGTCCCAGTGCTACCATGGACCCACCCATACTAATGTAATGTATCATTGCCTACATTCCTGGTCCCAGTGCTATCATGGACCCACCCATGCTAATGTAATGTATCATAGCCTACATTCCTGGTCCCAGTGCTACCATGGACCCACCCATACTAATGTAATGTATCATTGCCTACATTCCTGGTCCCAGTGCTACCATGAACCCACCCATACTAATGTAATGTATCATGGCCTACATTCCTGGTCCCAGTGCTACCATGGACCCACCCATGCTAATGTAATGTATCATTGCCTACATTCCTGGTCCCAGTGCTACCATGGACCCACTCATACTAATGTAATGTATCATGTCCTACATTCCTGGTCCCAGTGCTACCATGGACCCACCCATACTAATGTAATGTATCATGGCCTACATTCCTGGTCCCAGTGCTATCATGGACCCACCCATGCTAATGTAATGTATCATAGCCTACATTCCTGGTCCCAGTGCTACCATGGACCCACCAATACTAATGTAATGTATCATTGCCTACATTTCTGGTCCCAGTGCTACCATGGACCCACCCATACTAATGTAATGTATCATTGCCTACATTCCTGGTCCCAGTGCTACCATGGACCCACCCATACTAATGTAATGTATCATAGCGTACATTCCTGGTCCCAGTGCTATCATGGACCCACCCATGCTAATGTAATGTATCATAGCCTACATTCCTGGTCCCAGTGCTACCATGTACCCACCTATACTAATGTAATGTATCATTGCCTACATTCCTGGTCCCAGTGCTATCATGGACCCACCCATAGTAATGTAATGTACCATAGCCTACATTCCTGGTCCCAGTGCTACCATGGACCCACCCATACTAATGTAATGTATCATTGCCTACATTCCTGGTCCCAGTGCTATCATGGACCCACCCATGCTAATGTAATGTATCATAGCCTACATTCCTGGTCCCAGTGCTACCATGAACCCACCCATACTAATGTAATGTATCATGGCCTACATTCCTGGTCCCAGTGCTACCATGGACCCACCCATGCTAATGTAATGTATCATTGCCTACATTCCTGGTCCCAGTGCTAACAT
>AACT01018485.1:0-10950 GCA_000149265.1 Ciona savignyi | reverse complement strand
TAGAAAATTTTTCAAAATTTTGAAAATTTTTTACCTCAGTTCGGTATGTTCCAGCAATGGAATTTTGTTTAAAGTTTGCCCGTGTAACCACGGTTAGACTTGCATCACATGTACAAATTTTAATGCATAAGTTACCACTGGAAGTGGGAAAAAACTTAGAAAATTTTTCAAAAATTTTGAAAATTTTTTACCTCAGTTCGGTATGTTCCAGCGATGGAATTTTGATTAAAGTTCGCCCGTGTAACCAAAAATTTTGAAAATTTTTTACCTCAGTTCGGTATGTTCCAGCGATGGAATTTTGTTTAAAGTTCGCCCGTGTAACCACGGTCAGACTTGCATCACATGTACAAATTTTAATGCATAAGTTACCACTGGAAGTGGGAAAAAACTTAGAAAATTTTTCAAAAAATTTTAAATTTTTTTACCTCAGTTCGGTATGTTCCAGCAATGGAATTTTGTTTAAAGTTCGCCCGTGTAACCACGGTCAGACTTGCATCACATGTACAAAATTTAATGCATAAGTTACCACTGGAAGTGGGGAAAGGTCAGCCCTATTAAAATGCATTGAATCGAAAAATAGTGTTTCGAAAATCGTTTCCTGAAACGTTTTTTCGTTTCGAAACGCCAAATTTTGTTTTGGAAACTTTTTTTCAAATTTTTTTTTTAATTTAAATAACTTTTTTAACATTTTACAAAAATTGTGCCGAAACGTTTTTCGAAACGTTTTTCGAAACGTTTTTCGAAAGTTTTTTCGATCAAAATCCTTTTCCGCTAGATGGTGATATTAAGCAAAAAAAAGTGTATTTTGAAACGTCTTCGAAGTAAAACTTTCGAAACAGATTTGTTACTGAAAACAAAATCGTTTTTAAGTAAACATCAATATAATAAACTAATTATATTAATTGGATAGCACCTTTATAGTAATATTTGTTTTATATTGAAAGAGTAGGCTATTACACTTAGATTACACAGAACATACCTTCATTATTTGCTTCTGATAAGTTTTTGTGATAGTTCAGGTAAAACATGTGCACTAGACATATGTAAGTTAAACCAATATATCGTGTCAGTGCCTGTTTTTTTCTTTTTACAATATTTGTATGCAAGTTCTCAAAAATTTTTCGAAATTTGTTTTCAAAACATATTTCATCAAAATTTGTTTCGAAATTTGTTTTCAAAACATATTTCATCAAAATTTGTTTCGAAATTTGTTTTTAAAACATATTTCATCAAAATTTGATTCGAAATTTGTTTTAAAATGCATTGTTAGAAAGCAACACAAGCAAGTAGTTGGAATTAGTATAAAATACTTAAAAAGACGAAGTTATTTAAACTCATTAGGCCTACATCATATCCACACCACTTCTAAAATTTATATCTGCATATACTTGTCTTTTTATTTTTAAAGAAATAAATTTTCCTAAAAAACAAATTGACAACTCATTACATTATTTGTGCTGGTAGCCAGAGGTCGTCAGTTCGAATCCCACCAGTGGCAGGATGTTTCTTGCTACCTACACGATTTTACTACCCTTATTGAACTCGTCAGGTGAGCAGGTATACGGAGTAACGTACGTTTGTATGCATTACATCATTTGTAGGCAAATTCAAAAATTTGTTCCAAGATATCTTTTTAAAACATATTAAAAAATGTTTCGAAACATAATTTGATGGAGTAGGTTGTTAAAACCTATTTTATTAAAATTTGTTTTGTTTTTGAAAACATGTTTGATTAAACCAATTATATCAATTTAATACCACCTCCATAGCATTGTTTTTAAATTGAAATAGTAGGCTATTAATTACAGTTAGAATGGGATAGAATATGATATGATATTCATGTGTATCCCCCTGAATGGGAAATCCAAAGGTCAGATCACATCACGCCCATCGTCGGGTTACCGAAGCTATTTCAGTATGTTGTAGATGATAGACACGTTTCTTTAATTTGGTAGAAGCCATTGATCTACTGGGTTCAGACAATGTCCGTAAAGTGCCTTACCCAAGAACACAACCGACTAGCTAGCGATCAGTTTCCCACCTGCAATCTTTCGATTAAAAGGCGAATCGGCCAGACAAACTTAGATTACACACATACATTTATTATTTGTTTCTGATAAGTTTTTTAGATACTTAATTTAAAACATGTGCACTAGAACATATGTAAGTTAAACCAATATATCCAGTCGGTGACTGTTTTTTTTTTCTTTTTACATTATTTGTATGCAAGTTCTAAAATTTGTTTCGAAATTTGTTTTCAAAACATATTTCATCAAAATTTGTTTCGAACTTTGTTTCAAAATGTATGTACAGTTTTATCAAAACTCGTTTCGAGGGATGAGCTTATCCAACTGTTTTTATTTAATCTGAAACATTGTTAAAAAGCAACACAAGCAAGTCGTTGAAATTAGTGAAAAATTGGTTTAAAGACGAAGTTATGTAAACTCATTACAACTTATACACGCCAGTTCTAAAATTTATACCTGCACATATTTGTCCTTTCACTTTTAACGAAATGAATATACTTAAAAACACAAGTTGTCAACTCATTACCGCTTTACCGCACACTTTTCTTCGAGGCTTAGTGCAATTTTTATTTTATAAACAATTAATTAATTATTTTGAATATATTTTTTTTTTATTTTTTTTTTAATTGGGTTTAGCGGCCACGTCAAATTATACAGAATTTTAATAGTTTATTTCTTTTTTTTTAGACGTGTTCTAACGACTGTCGTTTTGCCGTTTTTTCCCGTTTTCCAAATTTTTACCGATAGTCCCGCTTCGTGTTTTCATCGTGGAAGCAAAAAATAAACTAAACTAACTACTAACTACCTTATTTGTGCTGATAGCCAGAGGTCGTCAGTTCGAATACTACCAGTGGCAGGATGTTTCTTGCTACCTACATGCTTTTACTACCGTCATTAAACGAGTCAGGTGATCAGGTATAGGATAGGATAGGATAGGATATTCATGTTTATCCCCGTGAATGGGAAAACCTAGGGGGTTATCACACGGGCAATCGTCAGATCACCTCGCGCCCATCGTCGGGTTACCGGATCTATTGCAGTGTGTTGTATATGATAGACACGTTCCTTCAATTTGGTAGAACCCATTAATCCGCTGGGTTCAGGCAATGTCCGTAAAGTGCCTTGCCCAAGGACACAACCGTCTAGCTAGCGACCAGTTTCGCATGAAGTCACGAAATTTGTTTTCGAAACACATTTCATCAAAAATTGTTTCGAAATTTGTTTTCGAAACACATTTTATCGAAAAATGTTTCGAAATTTGTTTTTGAAACACTTTTCATCAAAATTTGTTTCAAAAGCTTAGCTTTTCGAAATATTTCCACAAAATCTGAAACATTCTTATTAAGAAACAAAAACAAGTAGTTGGAATTAACGAATCCACGCCAATTCTAAAATTTATACCACACATACGGTCCTATCAATTTTAACGAAATGAATATACTTAAAAAGACAAATTGTCAACTCTTTACTTCATTTGTGCTGATAGCCCGCCTGTCGGAAGTTCGAATCCCACCAGCGGCAGAATGTTTCTTGCTACATACACGCTTTTACTACCTTCATGTAACGAGTCAGGTGATCAGATATACGTAGTCACGTACGTTTGTATGCATTACATCATTTGTATTTAAATTCAAACTTTTTTGTCAAGATATCGTTTTAAAACATATTGAAAAAATATTTCGAAACATATTTTAATGGAATAGGGTTTTAAAATGTTTTATTAAATTTTGTTTCGCAATTTCTTTGGAAACCTATATCACTTAAATTTGATTTGAAATTTGTTTTTGAAAAAGTTTTATCAAAATAAGTAAGCGAAATATCAGTTCTTTTAGGGGTGAACAAGTTTGCAAGGGTGTTACCCAATAATCTACCATTTTTTTAGATATATCAAAGATATGAGTGCGATAGTGGCGCGCGTTAGAAAAGAAAACGGAATATAAGGTTAATTATTTGGATACAAGTTTACAAGTGTGTTAACTAACCATCGACCAATTTTTATGCACTCACTACAACAAATCGTTGATTTAGGCATATCAAAGTTGCTTCATTTCAATCCAAAGCGAACGTATTGAAAATTTGACATAATGTGGGAGCGTTAGTGGCGCGCGTTAGAAAAAGTAAACAGAATATAGGGTTACTTTTTTAGATACAAGTTTACAAGTGTGTTAGGCAATCATCTAGCAATTTTTATGCACTTACTACAACAAATCGTCGATTGAGGTATATCAAAGTTGTTTCTTTTTAACCGAAAGTGAACTTATTAATAATTTGACGTGGAATGAGTGCGTTAGTGGCGCGCGTTAAAAAAGTAAACGAAATATAGGGTTCATTTTTCGTATACAAGTTTACAAGTGTCTTAACCATCCATCTACCAATTTTCATGCTCTTAATACAACAATTCGTCGATTTAGATATATCAAAGCTGTTTCATCTTAACCAAAAGCGAACATATTGAGAATTTGATATAATGTGAGTGCGTTAGTGGCGCGCGTTAGAAAAGTAACCGGAATGCAGGGTTCATTTTTCGTATACAATGTTTACAAGTGTCTTACCCAACTATCTACCAATTTTTCATTTCTACCTACACGCTTTTACTACCTTCATTAAACGAGTCAGGTGATCAGGTATACGAAGTCACGAAATTTGTTTTAGAAACACATTTTATCAAAAATTGTTTCGAAATTTGTTTTAGAAACACATTTCATCAAAATTTGATTCGAAATTTGTTTTCGAAACACATTTTATCGAAAAATGTTTCGAAATTTGTTTTCGAAACACTTTTCATCAAAATTTGTTTCAAACGCTTAGCTTTTTGAAATATTTCCACAAAATCTGAAACATTCTTATTAAGAAACAAAAACAAGTAGTTGGAATTAACGAATCCACGCCAATTCTAAAATTTATACCACACATACGGTCCTATCAATTTTAACGAAATGAATATACTTAAAAAGACAAATTGTCAACTCTTTACATCATTTGTGCTGATAGATCGAGGTCGTAAGTTCGAATCCCACCAGCGGCAGAATGTTTCTTGCTACATACACGCTTTTACTACCTTCATGTAACGATTCAGGTGATCAGATAGGCGTAGTCACGTACGTTTGTATGCATTACATCATTTGTATTTAAATTTAAACTTATTTGTCGAGATATCTTTTTAAAACATATTGAAAAAATATTTCGAAACATATTTTAATGGAATAGGGTTTTAAAATGTTTTATTAAATTTTGTTTCGCAATTTCTTTTCGAAACCTATATCACCTAAATTTGATTTGAAATTTGTTTTCGGAAGAGTTTTATCAAAATAAGTAAACAAAATATCAGTTCTTTTAGGGGTGAACAAGTTTGTAAGGGTGTTACCCAATCATCTACCATTTCTTTTAGATAAATCAAAGTTGTTTCATTTTAACCCAAAGCGAACGTATTTATAATTTGACGTGTGCGTCAGTGGCGCGCGTTAGAAAAGAAAACGGAATATAGGGTTTATTTTTTGGGAGCAAGTTTACAAACGTGTTACCCAAACATCTACCAATTTTAATGCACTCACTACAACAAACCGTCGATTTAGGCATAATAAAGATGTTTTATCTTAACCCGAAGCGAACATATTGATAATTTGACGTGGTATGAGTGTGTTAGTGGCGCGCGAATGAAAAATAAGGGAGATATAAGGGTCATTTTTGGATACAAGTTAACAAGTGTGTTATCCAATCATCTACCAATGTTCATGCACTTACAACAGCAAAGCGTTAATTTAGAAATATCAAAGCTGTTTCATTTTAACCCAAAGCGAACATATTTAGAATTCGAAGTTGTATGAGTGCGTTAGTGGCGCGCGTTAGAAAAATAAGCAAGTTATCCGGTTTATTTTATGGATACAAGTTTACAAGTATGTTATTCAACCATCTACCATCTTTCATGCACTCACTACATCAAATCGTCGATTTACATATATTAAAGTTGTTTTATATTAACTCAAAGCGAAAATAATAATAATTTGACGTGGTATGAGCGCTTTAGTGGAGCGTCTTAGGAAAGTAAACGGAATATACGGTTCAATTTTGGTATAACAGTTTACAAGTGTGTTACCCAATCATCTACAAATTTTCATCTAATTACTACAAAAAATCGTCGTTTTATATATATATCAAAGATGTTTCACCTTAACCCAAAGCGAACATATTAATAATTTGACGTGATATGAGTGCGTTAGTGGCGCGCGTTAGAAAAGTAAAGGAAATATAAGGTTCCTTATTTGGATATAAATTTACAATTGTGTTACCCAATCATCTACCAAGTTTCATGCACTTACTACAACAAATCGTCGATTAAGATATATCAAAGATGTTTCATCTCATCCCAAAGCGAAGATATTGATAATTTAACGTGGTATGAGTGCGTTAGTGGCGCGCGTTAGAAAAGTAAACGGAATATAGGGTTCATTTTTTGGATATAGGTTTACAAGTGTGTTACCCAACCATCTACCATTTTCCATGCAGTTACTACAACAAATTGTTGATTAAGATATATCAAAGATGTTTCATCTCTACCCAAAGCGAACATATTGATAATTTGACGTGATATGAGAGCGTTAGTGGCGCGCGTTAGAAAAGTAAACGGAATATAAGGTTTCTTATTTGGATATAACTTAACAACTGTGTTAGCCTACCATCTACCAATTTTCATGCACTTACTACAACCAATCGTCGATTTAGATATATCAAAGCTGTTTCATCTCTACCCAAAGCGAACATATTGATAATTAGACGTGATATGAGAGCGTTAGTGGCGCGCGTTAGAAAAGTAAATGAAATATAGGGTTAATTTTTCGTATACAAGTTTAAACGTGTGTTACCCAATCATCTACCAATTTTCATGCACTTACTACAACATATCGTGGATTAAGATATATCAAAGCTGTTTCATCTCAACCCATAGCGAACATATTGATAATTTGACTTGGTATGAGTTCGTTATTGGCGCGCGTTAGAAAAGTAAACGGAATATAGGGTTAATTTTTCGTATTCAAGTTTAAAAGTGTGTTACCCAATCATACCACCAATTTCCATGCACTTACTACAACAAATCGTCGATTTAGATATATCAAAGCTGTTTCATCTCTACCAAAAGCGAACATATTGGGAATTGGACGTGGTATGAGTGCGTTAGTGGCGCGCGTTAGAAAAGTAAACAGAATATAGGGTTAATTTTTCATATACACGTTTAGAAGTGTGTTACCCAATCATTTACCAATTTTCATGCACTTACTACAAAAAATCGTCGATTTAGATATATCAAAGCTGTTTCATTTTAACCCAAAGCGAACATATTGATAATTTGACGTGATATGAGTGCGTTAGTGGCGCGCGTTAGAAAAGTAAAGGGAATATAAGGTTCCTTTTTTGGATATAAGTTTACAAGTGTGTTACCCAATCATCTACCAATTTTCATGCACTTAATACAACAAATCGTCGATTAAGATATCAAAGCTGTTACATCTCTACCCAAAGCGAACATATTGATAATTTGACGTGATATGAGTGCGTTAGTGGCGCGCGTTAGAAAAGTAAACGGAATATAGCGTTCATTTTTTGGATATAGGTTTACAAGGGTGTTCCCCAACCATCTACCAATTTTCATGCACTTGCTACAACTAATCGTCGATTTAGATATATCAAAGCTGTTTCATCTCTATACCCAAAGCGAACATATTGATAATTTGACGTGGTATGAGTGCGTTAGTGGCGCGCGTTAGAAAAGTAAATGAAATATAGGGTTAATTTTTCGTATACATGTTTAAACGTGTGTTACCCAACCATGTACCAATTTTCATCTACTTACTACAACAAATCGTCGTTTTAGATATATCAAAGCTGTTTCATCTCTACCCAAAGCGAACATATTGATAATTTGACGTGGTCTGAGTGCGTTAGTGGCGCGCGTTAGAAAAGTAAACGGAATATAGGGTTAATTTTTCGTATACAAGTTTAAAAGTGTGTAACCCAATCATCTACCAATTTTCATGCACTTACTAAAACAAATCGTCGATTCAGATATATCAAAGCTTTTTCATCTCTATCCAAAGCGAACATATTGATAATTATACGTGATATGAGAGCGTTAGTGGCGCGCGTTAGAAAAGTAAACGGAATATAAGGTTCCTTATTTGGATATAAGTTTACAAGTGTGTTACCCAACCATCTACCAATTCTTATGTACTTACTATAACATATCGTGGATTTAGATATATCAAAGCTGTTTCATCTCTATACCCAAAGCGAACATATTCATAATTTGACTTGGTATGAGTTCGTTATTGGTGCGCGTTAGAAAAGTAAACGGAATAAAGGGTTTAATTTTTCGTATACAAGTTTAAACGTATGTTACCCAACCATGTACTAATTTTCATGCACTTATTACAACAACATCGTCGATTTAGATCATATCAAAGCTGTTTCATCTCTACCAAAAGCGAACATATTGAGAATTGGACGTGGTATGAGTGCGTTAGTGGCGCGCGTTAGAAAAGTAATCGGAATATAAGGTTTTTTATTTGGATATAAGTTAACAAGTGTGTTACCCAACCATCTACCAATTTTCATGCACTTACTACAACAAATCGTCGATTTAGATATATCAAAGCTGTTTCATCTCTACCAAAAGCGAACATATTGGGAATTGGACGTGGTGTGAGTGCGTTAGTGGCGCGCGTTAGAAAAGTAAACGGAATATAAGGTTAATTTTTTGTATACACGTTTAAAAGTGTGTTACCCCAATCATTTACCAATTTTTCATGCACTGTACTACAAAAAATGCGTCGATTTAGATATATCAAAGGCTGTTTCATTTTAACCCAAAGCGAACATATTGATAATTTGACGTGATATGAGTGCGTTAGTGGCGCGCGTTAGAAAAGTAAAGGGAATATAAGGTTCATTATTTGGATATAAGTTTACAATTGTGTTGCCCAATCATGTACCAATTTTCATGCACTTAATACAACAAATCGTCGATTAAGATATCAAAGCTGTTTCATCTCATCCCAAAGCGAAGATATTGATAATTTAACGTGGTATGAGGGCGTTAGTGGCGCGCGTTAGAAAAGTAAATGGAATATAGGGTTCATTTTTTGGATATAGGTTTACAAGTGTGTTACCCAAACATTTACCAATTTTCATTCACTTGCTACAACAAATCGTCGATTTAGATATATCAAAGCTGTTTCATCTCTACCAAAAGCGAACATATTGAGAATTGGACGTGGTATGAGTGCGTTAGTGGCGCGCGTTAGAAAAGTAAACGAAATATAGGGTTAATTTTTCGTATACACGTTTAAAAGTGTTTTACCCAATCATTTACCAATTTTCATGCACTTACTACAACAAATCGTCGATTTAGATATATCAAAGCTGTTTCATTTTAACCCAAAGCGAACATATTGATAATTTGACGTGATATGAGTGCGTTATAGTGGCGCGCGTTAGAAAAGTAAACGGAATATAGGGTTAATTTTTCGTATACAAGTTTAAAAGTGTGTTACCCAATCATCTACCAATTTTCATGCACTTACTACAACAAATCGTCGATTCAGATATATCAAAGCTTTTTCATCTCTATCCAAAGCGAACATATTGATAATTATACGTGATATGAGAGCGTTAGTGGCGCGCGTTAGAAAAGTAAACGGAATATAAGGTTCCTTATTTGGATATAAGTTTACAAGTGTGTTACCCAACCATCTACCAATTCTTATGTACTTACTACAACATATCGTGGATTTAGATATATCAAAGCTGTTTCATCTATATACCCAAAGCGAACATATTGATAATTTGACTTGGTATGAGTTCGTTATTGGCGCGCGTTAGAAAAGTAAACGGAATAAAGGGTTAATTTTTCGTATACAAGTTTAAACGTATGTTACCCAACCATGTACTAATTTTCATGCGGTTATTACAACAAATCGTCGATTTAGATATATCAAAGCTGTTTCATCTCTACCAAAAGCGAACATATTGAGAATTTGACGTGGTATGAGTGCGTTAGTGGCGCGCGTTAGAAAAGTAAACGAAATATAGGGTTAATTTTTCGCATACACGTTTAAAAGTGTTTTACCCAATCATTTACCAATTTTCATGCACTTACTACAACAAATCGTCGATTTAGATATATCAAAGCTGTTTCATTTTAATCCAAAGCGAACATATTGATAATTTGACGTGATATGAGGGCGTTAGTGGCGCGCGTTAGAAAAGTAAATGGAATATAGGGTTCATTTTTCGTATACAAGTTTAAACGTGTGTTACCCAACCATGTACCAATTTTTATGCACTTACTGCAACAAATCGTCGATTTACATATATCAAAGCTGTTTCATATCTACACAAAGCGAACATATTGATAATTTGACGTGGTATGAGTGCGTTAGTGGCGCGCGTTAGAAAAGTAAACGGAATATAGGGTTAATTTTTCGTATACAAGTTTAAAAGTGTGTTACCCAATCATCTACCAATTTTCATGCACTTACTACAACAAATCGTCGATTCAGATATATCAAAGCTTTTTCATCTCTACCCAAAGCGAACATATTGATAATTAGACGTGATATGAGTGCGTTAGTGGCGCGCGTTAGAAAAGTAAATGGAATATAAGGTTCCTTATTTGGATATAAGTTTACAAGTGTGTTACCCAACCATCTACCAATTCTTGTGTACTTACTACAACATATCGTGGATTTAGATATATCGAAGCTGTTTCATCTCAACCCATAGCGAACATATTGATAATTTGACTTGGTATCAGTTCGTTATTGGCGTGCGTTAGAAAAGTAAACGGAATATAGGGTTAATTTTTTGTATTCAAGTTTAAAAGTGTGTTACCCAATCATCCACCAATTTTCATGCACTTACTACGAACAAA
>AACT01018445.1:0-12139 GCA_000149265.1 Ciona savignyi | reverse complement strand
CACATGCAGATCCGTTAGTTATTTGTAGAATCGGCTCGTCAAAATGGGCGTAACGGAGGTCAAAATTGTCGTTGTGTCGTCAATAACAACTTAAGGACCAAGATTGTTTGCTTTTTTGTCAACTAACAACCAAAAAAAAGTTTTGATAGACCAGGTCTAAAAATATAGCGACCGACTTCATATTACTACCAGTAAGTAGTTATTGTACTCACGTGAGATTTCTTTAACAATGTGCATAATGTGGGAGACATTATGAGCGACTTTCTTGGCCTCGTTGCCGCCACATACAGCAGATTTGCTTCCTCTGACATCCATTTTATTCCCTTTCCTTCAGCTAAAATGTAGAAAGTGGTAATCTATCGTGGTAAGCCGTTGATGACGTGTGTGGAAGCGTGTCATAATGTAACAATTCCAAGAATCGTATTTCGAGCGAGTGTTTGCAGTGGTAACTTTATATCTTCTTTGTTCTTGGTCTATGACTTTGTCGAAGAGAAACGACTTGTTTGACAAACAATGAGTTTTAAATTTGTGTGCTTACAAGCAAATGGGCTATAGGGTAATAACAACCGATTACTGTTGGCCTTAAAAACTCGCCAACTGGATAAACATCAGAATAACATTAACACCAACCATAGCTGCATTGATTTAATTTATCATTTTTTTGTCTTTTTACCAATGTGGAGGATTGGTGATGCAATATCAATTGAATGATGCATGGGGAATAGATGGGGGAATAATTAATGAAGATTTAATTTGCGATGGAAATTTGACGATGACAAATATTTCTGTGGTAACCGGTTACTCGTGTACAACAGAACACGAACACTAAACGCTAAAGCCAGCGGTGCAAGGCTAAAGCCAGCGGTTAAAAATAAAAAATAATAGCGAATTAGTACGAGTTACTAATTGCCGTGTAATCTAATTCAAACACAGTGATGTAATTAGCCGCATATACTATATGGTGTGTGCTTTAATGATAAACCAAGAGGAAACTATAGAAGGAGAGATACAGGGAAGTAGCCTGGTGGGGGGTGTACTCAAATATAAAGAAATATAAAATAAAGATTATGGTGTTAGAGTTGGTGTTAGTTGGGATTCAAGTTAGGATTAGTACTGGGTAATAATATTATTGTTGTGCCGGGGTTAGAAAATAGTTTTCACAATTTTGTGAGCAGTTTCCCTCCCTTATTTCCCCCTTTTCTCCTCTTAGCATTGCCCAAACAATATTTTGAAGCTTGTCAATTTGAATGTGTGTTCATTTGACAGACATGGACGCAGATGGACAGGAGACGCGATTATATAAGTGATTAAACAGATTATTAAACTTTTGGGAAAACAGATTGCGAAAAATCTAGCATGGCTTTTAAAAAACTAAGATCAGGTTTAAGCGAATTTGATAGAATAATCGGTAAAAGCGTCGGTAATTTGCAGTAAGCAAAATATTATTGCGTCAAAAACAGTCGCTGACTAGACAGGCGTGTCCTTGCGCAAAGTTCTCATGCCTAAAACCAATGGAATACTGAGCTTAGCTTGTACAACACACTGCAATATCTCCGGTATAACCGGATGGTGTGCGTGAGGTAATCTGAAGACTGCAGATGTGATAACTCTCTCACGTTTGTCGATCATGTATCGGTCGTGTTAACCATTTGGCCAAAAACGTGGGAAAAAAACATCAATGCAACTCTTACCCGACGTCTAGCGGTAACGTTTTATATAAAAAACCGTCTACTATATGGAAACATTTTATACGTTATTATCACATGGGACAGAAAACTGCATACATAAAAGCATCTGATACATGTTGCACGAATGACCGTAAACTTATTGTTGTATCAAAAGAGTAAAATTGCTTTATTTAACAGTAATAAAGTAATTTTACGATAAAGTCATATTAAATATTAATTTTAGCACACCCTCCAAACTTCACTTACATATATACTGCAGCAGGTTCGATGCAAAGTCATCACACACGGACACAGTGTCGAATTCCAACCCTTTCGCCTTGTGTACAGTACTGACCACTATATCTGCGTTGTCCAAATCCGTTGGAAGATTCTGTGAAAATTAACGGTGATCGCACGAGACACAGGATTTTTATAAATAAAGCGCACAGTTGGTCTTCGTAACCACATTATAACTTAGTAATATTAATACTATGATGTGGTTCATTTCCTAACGTCGTGTCAACCAACCAGTACAACATTCTCGATTTAGCTGTTAATTTGTGTTATGCAATGTTTTGTGGTTTTTGAAGCATCGCACTGTTGTCTTGTTAGTCGTTCATCGTATTCTCCTCCAGCATGGCTGGAATATGGATTATTTGAAACATATGTTTGTTACACGGCCAGCGAGTCAGGTTTAGTGGATTAGTGTGAACTTACTTTGAGCAGATAAATACGTTGTGAGGATATACAGGAAATCCAAATGACTGCAGTCAAGTAATAAATCAGACTTACCATTCAGCTTCGGTGATTCGACCAGTCATTTGTTATCTATGTATCGCATTATCACAATCAATGTCATAAAATATTAATATCAGGTAAAAGGAATTTTCATTATTTACCAAATCCAGTCCTAACCGACGCTAGTTTGTTGGACTAATACCACAAACCTACTCGAAGGTTATTAGTAAATTCACAGCATTTTACCATTGGCGGTTACTCTGAATTATGGATTATTTGTTTATTAATTCGATGATTTGTTGTTTTAATGCGTAAATGCCAGGCGAAAAATAAACTGTAGCAATGAAGGTTAAAAATCTAACTGACAGAAAACGCAAAAGTCAACTTAATTCCAAACTGCATTTTAATAAGAAATGTTGTGGAAGAAAAAAATTAATTGTGTTGTTCTGTTGCTTAACGTTATGTCATGGGAAATATCCTTATCCAGTGTCTTAAAATATAATCTTACACCATCTTTGTTATAATACAGATCTAATAAATTGAATTAGGATGCAATAAGAAATCCTAGGGGGAAGTTTTTAATCCATGATTAAACCCAAGCACAAGAACTTGATGCAATGAAGCGGTGAGTAAACAGGGAAAAGTGAACCAGACAACGCCATTGCAGCACCAATGAGTGTATAGTTCACCCAATTGAGCACTTGGCGCACTCAGTATGGCAATTGACGGGGTGAATTGTCGAGAGACAGGAATAGCTCCAAGTTTTATTGGTTCAGTTCTGTGAAGGTAATTACCAGTCATGTGTAACAGTGCGTGTGTAGACACACTGATTCAAGTTATTGGCAATACAGTGAGTGCACTTGTAAGCAGACTATTTTAGCAGAGTTGAGTTGAAGTACTAGTTTAATATGGTGAACCTGGTAAGAGTATTGAGTGCCCGGGGGTTGTCGAATGTTTTCATCTGTAAGCCAGCAGTCATCGCACCAACGAAGCTTTCAACCTTCGTCACATACGAGGACAATAGATTCAACAAACATCAACATAGGTACACAATACTCCTACTTCCATATTTTATTTCCTTTCTCTGCAAAAGACAATTTCCGGGACGATTAGAGCGTGCGGGCGGTTTACGCAGTGACACGCGAATGACAATACACAGGCAGTGTTATACGGGCAGTGAACAAGTTGCGATAACGGCACTTGGCGTACAGATAACATATTAACAATTTAATTTATCACTTAATAAGTTGGTAGCCTTTAATATTTCGGCGTATCATCCTTGACCGACGTGATTATAAATAAAAACGTAAGAAATGAGGTTAATCGTGACTTAAAAGCTGTTTCAATTCTAATACGTAGATTACACCATTAGCCTACATTAAGTTAGCAAACGTCAATATATATCGACTCACTTACTTAATCGTTGTGTTTAATATTGTGATGTGGTGTTTGGACTTATCGTTTTTTTAAATCAGTTTCGGTGAAGAGATCTATCACAAATTCATTTGGCAAACATATAGTAAATAAGATTTTTTTGTACAGTTATTGTATGGTAAAGTACTGCGTTTATGAATGCATCAGACCTTAAATCTACTGTCTCTGAAGTCACCAGACAATACCACGGTTGCTAACGATTTCTATAGCTTTACGAATGCTGCTAAATTGTACCGAACAAACGCAAAAATAAACGAGAGAATCAGTTATCGCAAGAAAAAGGATAGCAATTGCATTTATGACGTCATACTCTCGCATATTTAAAATTTCAAGGGAAATCGGTTCGCGCTATTTAACCAGTTCAACTATTCTGTGGAACCAGTATGATAGAACGGACGATTGTGTAGTAGGAGCCACCAGCTTAAAGTGCATTGTCATGCGAGACTAGTCGTCTTAAATAGTACAGCAGTGTTTTCGCAGAACTGCAATAAAACTTGTATAGCATTACTACATGGAATTTGAGTCGATCAAATTTGCAACGCGACTAGTGCAGAATTACCATGCGTTGTTTTTATTAAACTTGTGTTTAATTCGTCGTAAGTTATTCATTTTACAGCCATAAATATTATTTTAAGGTGTTACAGCAGCCAGTCAAATATCATGGCGACTTTAGAATCTGTGCAAGACAAAGTTCGCAGTAGAGATCCCAATCAAGGCGAATTTTTGCAGGTCGGAATTTACAATTGATTTAGCATTGGTATTCACTTCTAGGCTACATTGCTACTTTCTGTATTGTAGTTTGCTGTATACGTTTAAACTGCAACACAAATATGTAATAATATATAAGACAAGACGGTTATAGTTCATCACAATTGGCATCAAAAAACACGAATTTTCAAACCAATCTATCATAACAGCTACTATTGTTGTGGAAGTAATTTCATAAATTAAATTCTTGTATTGTTTTAATATGATAATGCTGTAGATTTATGAACAATGTGTTTTGACAGGCTGTTGATGAAGTTTTGTCATCTCTTCGACCGCTGTTCGACCGGTACCCCAAGTACTTATCTGTGCTGTCAGCAGTTTGCGAACCTGAAAGGGTCATTCAGTTTCGAGTCCCGTGGCAAGATGACAAGGTTTGCAGCGCCAAGTGGCGATGTTATTGAAAAGGTTAATTACCCAAAATTATGTACAGGGCGACATGCAAATAAACCGAGGGTTTAGAGTCCAGTTCAACCAGGCAATTGGTCCATACAAAGGAGGTTTGGTAAGTCAACGATTAAAGTTAGCGATGTCAGCGATTCGTTTGTGTAACAAACAAAACACCAAGCCTTGCTATTGGCGAATTGGGCTGGCGTGGCTCGGTTAACTGATTAACTAACCACCTTGCGATAATTCAAACCGGCATAACAATACTTGCGTGTTTTTTTCGCTCACTTGGTGTTTTAAACTTCCATGCGCAATTTACCCAAGCATCTTTCCTCAGCGTTTCCACCCGTCTGTCAACCTCTCCATTATAAAGTTTCTGGGCTTTGAACAAATATTCAAGAACGCGCTGACCACACTTCCGATGGGTGGCGGAAAGGGAGGCTGTGATTTCGACCCGAAGGGGAAGACGGATAGTGAAGTTCTAAGATTCTGTCAGAGCTTTATGACCGAATTATACAAGCATATTGGACCAGTAAGGATTTCATAGATGTGTTTGCTTTCTTATTTATCTCGTGGGATTCCATAAGTTTCTGTTAAAGCGCCGTTTTAGTATTGCAATGGCCATTGGAGCAAAACAAAGGAATTAGGTCACGCATAACACACAATCGCATAATACGAATTCACCACCTGCAGATGTACTTAATGTCTACCGTTACAACACATTAAGCGAAAGTTATACATTATTTTCATTTCCAAGTGAGCCAATAAGGCAAATAAAATGTTTGGATGAAGGATTAATCGATTTCCATTATACCGTTACAATTATTTACTTAGCAATAGCTTACGACTGAGTTTCTATAGGCATCAGCGCCACATTATGTTATCAGACACTAATCGAATGACTGTAATAACTTATGCGGTTAGCGCTTGGACGTTTAAACTCTAAGCGGTGCATATTATATTGTACGTTCATAAAACCCAACTTTCCACCCACGAGATTCCACACACTATCAGTATGTGATCCGAGTTGTGTGAAAGAGTCGATTTACAAAACTAATGGATAAACCAACGTCATCATCAGGATGTCGATGTGCCTGCTGGAGACATCGGAGTTGGTGGGCGGGAGATTGGATTCATGTTCGGACAATACAAACGCATCACAAACCGCCACCAGGGTGTGCTGACGGGGAAGGGCTGGGGTTGGGGGGGTTCACTGATCCGGCCTGAAGCAACTGGTATGTAGGACGAGGACCCAGATATAAATAGGTGATTGGGTTAAGATACTGGCTATAGCAGCTGGCAACAACGGTAGAAAATAAGTAAACAAACAATGACATGAT
Organism: Ciona savignyi; assembly: GCA_000149265.1. Lineage (NCBI taxonomy): Eukaryota > Metazoa > Chordata > Ascidiacea > Phlebobranchia > Cionidae > Ciona > Ciona savignyi. The sequence goes on along the minus strand of AACT01018445.1, from coordinate 5,808 downwards.
GGACTACATTATAGTTTGTAAACTTAGAACAGATGTTCACCAGAATTCTCTACATAGGATACGGGTTGGTGTACGCTCTCGATTTCGCCATGAAAGACGCGGGGGAGTGTTTGGCCGGGAAGAAAGTTACCATTTCAGGCTCCGGAAATGTGGCACAGTTTGCGGCTGAGAAATGTCTGGAACTCGGTGCAACTGTGTTGACACTCAGCGATTCTGCTGGAACCATTTACGAGGTGAAGTTTTACTCACCGCATGGACTTATTATTCGTGCTGTGATAAAAGCTCACGTACATTTCATCGAGTTGTTATGGTGCGTTAAATGAGTTAAAGGTGATGTCTGATATCTTATGTGTAAAGTCGATAAATCAACCACGCGATAACTGCGCTGCACATTCGCTTGTTCGCCTCCCCCGACCACGATGAATTATTGATAACCTGTACAATGTACAGCCTGCAGGGTTCGACACAGAGAAGCTGAAGAAGGTTGTGGCGATCAAGGACGCCAGGGGAAGATGCAAGGAATACCTTCAACATTCCAGCACAGCGCAGTAAGATGTGGTTTATTATTTTTCTTTCGTCGTCATATTGTGCATCGGGTATTGTGTTGAGTGTTGTATTAATAGGATTACTACCATTGTTCTTCCTCTGCCTCTATTATAACCCAAATGCACACACCAGTTTATTGTGATGAATTATTCAATGTAAACCACAAAAATTTCAACCTGTTTTATCCCAGGATAGCTGAACATTCCTTTTGCTCAATCCACAGATATTTCGAGGGAAAGCGGCCCTGGAGTGTGGCTTGTGACGTAGCACTGCCGAGCGCCACACAAAACGAGATAGAGAAGAAAGACGCCGAAAGTTTGGTGAAAAACAACTGCAAATATGTATTCGAAGGAGCCAATATGCCGTCCAACAACGACGCCATTGAAATCTTCAAGAAAAACAATGTCGTATACTTCCCAGCGAAGGTAATTCGATTTCTTTATATTACGATCGATTCTTACTCTATCTGTGTCGTAAGACAGCTTGTCCATCTAGGCGACGGTTGAGGCATTTTAATAACACGAAAACGATGATTATCACGAGGTAATCTCAGTGCGTCATGTAGTTGTGTTGTATTCTGTGCCTCGGCCAATGTTGTCAGGGAATAATTTAACATTTTTATTTGCGTGTTGAAATGTTTAAAACACAAACCACACTCCGATCAACTCATAACTGTGACATATCGTTCCTATCCCGATGTACGAATAGGCGGAGTGGGTATTTTACGGATAACACATGGCTTAACATCCCTGCTACCGTACAGGCGGCGAACGCTGGTGGGGTGGCTGTGTCCGGGCTCGAGATGGCGCAGAACTCCGGCCGAGTTCATTGGTCACGTGAGGAGGTGGACGCGAAGCTGAAGGGAATCATGGAGAATATCTACAACACGAGCCGAGATACTGCGGCCGACCTTGGACACCCGGGTATGATGACTGGATACGTGTCTCTATGCCACACATCTGACCCTGGATCTTATAGCGATTAATCCAGGATGTGACTTAATATGGAACGCACAGACATGATGTCTGCGACTCCGTGTGTTGCCCCGGGCGAATGGCGGTGAAGCTTGCCATGCGAAGCTCACGTGTGAACCCGTCTCCACCTTATCTATGTGATCAATCACATTGTTTAAATACAACATACCTCGCTGGTTCGCATTATACATACTGATGCGCGCATTATATCCCAGGTGACTTTCAACTCGGGGCCAACGCAGCAGGATTCAAGAAAGTCGCTGATGCCATGATCGCCCAAGGCCAGGTGTTCACCAACAGCGGGTAGAATCGAAATATTCCTGCTCAGCATCTCGGTCGCAATGTTATTTGTAATATCTCATGCCGCCGATGTCATTGCCAATAATTTACCTTGTCACGTGCGGATTAGTTTGTAGAATCATCCAACATACATTATTCCCTTCATCAACATTCTATTCGTTGAACTCTATTCAAATACACTTGTCGTGAATGTAAGATTGTGTGTAGTGTGGTTGAATGGTGGAGAATCAATAAGCGATAAGCAAACGTAGTACCTGCTCGCCGTCATTTTAAAAATATATTCATATTAAGGGGTTAATCATATTTAATTTTAATTTTTTTTCAATTAAATCGGCAAAATTAACGTTCAAACACTTGACGTTGGCGAATTTGTTAAATAACGGATAAACATTAAAAGTAACTTAAAACTACACCAAGACGAAATACCATCAGTGTCAAGCGTTTAAGAGTTTCCCTCCTTTAACTATGCTACCCACGTGACACACGCAGACACATACCACGCAATAAACACGTGGTAGCCATCCGACCTCGACCAGACGTGACGCTATCGTTTGAAACAGACAGTTTCATTGTGGCTTCTATTTGTGAGAAGGCCATACATTTATTTTGTACATGTTTACTTTTTTACCGCAAGATAGACAATAATTTTAAAAGAAGCTAGCTGTTCAATGGCGAGGAATCTTACAAAATACAACTCAGCCCTGCCAAATTATGTTTAAACCTAATTTTGCGATGTTTATTTCATAGGATTGCCATAATCTCAAAAAGTCAAACTGGTAGATCGGTGTGTTAATAACTTACATTTCGACAGAAAGAAATCGTTCTGTCAAAACGTTAATTTAATTTTTTTGGTGTGCATAGACTTTTAGTGGAGAATTGTATCAATTCCACATTACTTCCAAATATTAAAGACTGCCAGTAAGTAAGTGTACAATCATTAAAACGTTTAAATGATAATAGCTAACATAGCGTTGATGCGTGTCGGCAAAAATATACTCCTCTAGCAGAACAGAAATAACAAGTTTGCTTTGAAACTCAAGGACCATAACGAGGTTCTCTTTGTAAAAACAAATAAAGCGTACAGTCTAAATGTGCTTTCGTGGTTAACACGTGAATGACAATCTTAACGGATTGGGAGATAAATGGCCAATACAAGAATCCTCTTTGGTCGCTACGTGTTCAGTTATGGAGCAGCAAGCGAATATGGCTGCACCGTGCGGTAGCAGGAACGATGTGTTCAGTCCATTCCCATAGGTTCATGTGGGGGCAGCACGACCCAAATAGAGATAGAGAGAAAGAGAGGAAAAGAGACAAAGCGTTCAGAAGTAAACCACGAAGCATTATAACTGCGCAGCTGCTGTGAGAGACATGGGAGCTACTTAAAACAATCGGAAGTCCCTCTGTACACTTAAACAAAATTTGAAATGCCCCTTGTAATGAAATGTTGGTATGTTGCCGATATATGTATTCCAGTAATATTAAAATCTCACATGCTTGCTAAGACTGTAGGTCATGGACGAAATGGTGCTCATTATCATTACTTCAATGGCACTGTATACTTTTTTTTATGATATTACTGTTAGTTTTACTAGGCTTTTAAAGCTATGTCCTTTTACCAATGCCGTTTTCAATTATTTAATCATGAGGTAACAAATGTAATTGCCATTCCTCCATTTTCCTTGTTAAAATATATATTTGCTTTTGCTACATAAAGTAATAAACTATATAGAGAAGCAAATAGTAATAAACCAACTCACAAATGCACACCTTTGCACTAGTAATCTGAATTGAATGTTAAATAAACATTGTTCATTTGTATGGGGTAAAACATTCAAGTTTATGGTTAAGGACAGGATAGGATAATATATTCATGTTTATCCCCGTGAATGGGAAAACCAAGGGGGTTAACATACGGACAATCGTCAGATCACCTCACGCCCACCGTCAGGTTAACAGAGCTATTGCAGTGTGTTGAATATGATAGACACGTACCATTAATTTAGTAGAACCCATTAATCTGCTGGGTTTAGGTAATGCCTGTAAAGTGCCTTGCCCAAGAACACAACCGACTAGCTAGCGACCAGTTTCGCACCTGCAACCTTTCGATAGAAAGACGACGCACATAACCGCCAGACTGACCGGTCTGACAATAAGGGAAGTAGGAGAACGAAAGCCAATACATTGCAGGAAATTATCAGAATAGACTGTGGGTATAGACACAAGTGTGGGATGTGCAAGACATTGAGGCAAAATGCACAAATCTGAGTATCAGTCCTTTCAATAGTCACTTATGCAATAGAATAGAATATTTATGTTTTTTTGGTGAATAGAAAAACCCAAAGTCTCTATCACCATGAGAGACCATATTACCGGAGCAATTGCAGGGTATTGTATATGATGAAGGTTTTTAGTTTAACTGACTAATCCAGTAGGTCCAGGCTACTTACGCTAAGTGCCTTGCCAAGGGACAACACTAACTAGCTATCGACCACTACAACCAAGTCCCACTCACTCTAAGTTGTTGCACAATATGTGGAGTGCGATCGCCGTACAACTTCACTATCCCCACGTTATTGACGAGTCCCTGGTCCTCTTCCAGTGTCGCATGAGTCAGCACCTCATTAAGACTTCCATATTTCCTCAATGCGGTATTTTTGATGTAAATTCCTTGTTTCTGTTGACACATCAAACATTTACTTAGTCGTGCACAGGAACATTATCGTGCTGCTCCGGACAAGCAAGTAGCATGAGCCTTGATCGAGGCAACGTCTGTGAAAAGTGTCTTCGGGTTGCAAAATTTTATTTGCGTGGTATTAATGGTATTAGCAACAATTAATTTTTGAAATATTTTTTTTTTTTTTATTTCTAATGCGTTTTTCCATTGAAAAAGAACGGTTTTCTACTAAAGTGGCACCTGAGGTCACAACCGCATAGAAAGTGGTGAAGATAGAAGACCAGGTGCCTGTCTGGTCATTGGTTATCTCACTTAGACAACACTGGTGAAAGTGAAACCAACGCTAATACAACTCACCCTTCGCTGTTGCATTGGGATGGAAAGTGCGTACAAATCCATGATTAAGTTGAGCCCCAGTTTTGCAGCTCCCCCAACCACCACTATTTGCTTCTCAACATTTGCAGCATCACCCAGTTTTGCAACGACTGTCTTGATGACCCCAACATTGGTCCGGCACAACACACAGTACGGCTTACCCACCTCCTGCCCACATACAGTGCCTGGGTGGAATCAATTTCTACTCTATTTTCTCATAAATACTTCGCAGCATTTTACATCTTTAACATATTGATAGTTAACAAAATTTTCAGTCAATCTTGTCAATGAATTTATGAATAAAGGTCAATTTTTTAAAATTAAATCATGAATTGTTTTTTTATCAGAATATGGCTTTTGAAAAAATCAAAATATAGATTGTATTTTTATTCACACTGTAAAACTATAAATTATGCAGTTGAAAGATAATAGTCGTTAAAATAATTCTCTATTTTGAAAGTGGAAATGTTATTTCAGTTTGGAACAATAATGATAATTGAATGCTTTGAAACATAATGAGTCATCCGGTATTGATTGAAAATGTTATAACATTTTTGTTGAGTCCCAAAAGAGAAGAAGTATTTTTATGGCCATTATTTTTCCACTGGGAGTCTAAGACTTTGCTTATTCACTTATGGTGGTCGGAAGCAAAAAATAAAGATAATAGAATAGGATATTCATGTTTATCCACGTGAATGAGAAAATCAAGGGGGTTAACACACAGGCAATCGTCAGATCACCTCACGCCCGCTGTCGGGTTACCATAGCTTTTGCACTGTGTCGTGTATGGTTTACACGTTCATTTAATTTAGTGAACCTATTAATCCACTAGGCTCAAGTCCATTAAATGCCTTGGCCGAAGACACAACCGACTAGCTATCGACCAGTTTCGAACCTGCATCACTTTAACTGAAAGGCATGAGTCAACGTACTAACCCA
>AACT01018434.1:0-19283 GCA_000149265.1 Ciona savignyi | reverse complement strand
GCAAGGCACTTAACGGACATGCCCTGAACCAGCGGATTAAGGGTTCTACCAAATGAAGGGAACATGAATCATACACAACACATTGCAGTAGCTCCACTAACCCGACGGTGGGCGCGAGGTGATTTGACGATTATGCCCGTGTGTTAACCGCCTTGGTGTTCTCACTCACGGGGATAAACTTAAATATCCTTTACTAAACACACAGGCTTTGGTCATGGACTCTTATTTATGTGAAAGGTATCACAGATAAAATCAACATTAAATTAGCAATTTTTGTGTTCTTATTAACAATGGCACAAATTTAGGTAAGATATTAGATCTAAGAGCAACTTTAATCTCTATTACGATATAACAACTAATTGTTGGACTAGTGACAGCTGTGGAGTTGCTAAGCTGATTTGTAGTTTGTTTGTTTAAATATTTCATGATATTGCTTTAATTATGAACGATCTAGTACTTAACTATACCAGTTAAGTGTTTTACACAGTGGGACCGCAGCTGCCCGGAATAATGGCAGCCTGGATGTCGGGTGCGAACCTGTCTTGTCACTTATATGACAATATATAATATAGCTCACCGCTTCTCCAGTATATATCGTAGCTATATATCGTCATAAACTGGCCGGTTAGTCTGGTGGCAAGGCACTTTACGGACATTGCCTGAACCCAGCGGATTAATGGGTTCTACTAAATTAAAGGAACGTGTGAACCATACACATCAACACACTGCAATAGCTTCTCCCTTGATTTCCCAATTCACGGGGATAAACATGAATATCCTCCTATCCTATCCTTAACGACACTGGTCATTATCCTTAACGACACTGGTCATGTCAAAAAGTTACCCTATTATATAGTTCACGCCATAAAGGAAGCAAGGCGCACGGTAATAATCACAGGTACAACATAGGAATTACACTGTTACAGAGGCGTTCAACCGGTTATTAACCCGACCCCTCCAATACAAACTGACATCACCACCGCCATACAAAATCCCGCTACAGAAGACTTGAGATTTTTTACAAACTAAAATTAAAGCTTGGATTTAAAACCATAATTTAAAGCCCTCGTGAGTAGCCTATATTTGGAACTGTCAAGTTCTGCTGTCATAGCAAGGTGGTGGTACCTAAACTCAAGCTGCATTTGATTATTTTGAAAAGTCATTAAAATTGCCATAAGTTTTAAAAGTTTAAAACTTCTATTAAGTACTCGAAAAGTAGGCAAAAGAAGTTTTTCAAACAAAGGTTTAAGGAATATTCTATATTTTATTGTGGGGAATTCACAGAAAATCGTTGACACCTTGGAGACATGATTAACTATTCATTAGAGCAATAATTGAACGAATCAACTGTATTGGTAGTTGTACATCGGTCAATCGATCTCTTGTACTTGCTGTTGTAGGGCAAGAACCGCCCAATTACTGGTAGAGCATTAGTGGAAATCTTTTGGAAACAAAGCCAAACTTGTGATTTCCTACACAACAAGTAAAGATAACACAACATCAATAGGATATATCCATGTTTATCCCCGTGAATGCGTAAACCAAGGAGGTTAACACACGGGCAATGGTTAGATCACCTCGCGCCCGTCGTCGGGTTACTAGAGCTATTGCAGTGTGTTGTGTATGATAGACACGGTTCTTCAATATATAAGAACCCATCATTCCACTAGGTTAAGGCAATATCCCTTAAGTTCTGCCCAAGTACCCAACCGTCCAGCTAGCGACCAATCTCAAATCTGTCATCGTTCTTCTGAAAGGCGACACATAAACCCATCAAGCTATTCAGTCGGACCTACCAGCTCAAAATTGTTAAGGTACTTGCTAGAAATTGTTAAGGTACTTGCTCCAAATTGTTAAGGTACTTGCTTGAAATTAATATTATTATGGGGATCATTTGCGATTAAAAGATCGTCCAGATGCAATATTTATTAGTTTAAGTCAATCTTCAATTCTCGCCCGTTTTTGCATAGAATTGGTATATGTGTCGGTCGCATTACTAGATACCTTGTTTTTTTTACTGAGACGAGTTTCGAGCACATGATGGGCTTGTCACCAGGACCATTTTTTGTATAGGTCGGTATATGTATCGGTCGCGTTAACCATTTAGCCCCACAACCGTACTAGATACCTCGTTTTTTTTACTGAGACGAGTTTCGAATTCATGATGGGCTTGTCACCAGGACCGTTTTTTGTATAGGTAGGTATAGGTAGGTATAGGTAGGTATATGTACCGGTCGCGTTAACCATTTGGCCACACGACCGAACTACAAGATACCTCGCCAAACAGATCGTTAGAAACAAACCTACGGTGCGCCATCTCGCGACCGAATGTGTTTTCTTTTGGTAAGAGATTTTACTACGAAGGGTTCTACTTTAATCATTCTCTCTTTCCAAATCAAATTAACATCACAAAAACAGCTGCCACTCAAAATCCTGCAACTGAAAGTCTTGAAGTTTTTTCAAAATTTAAAATTGAAGCTCGGATCTGCAACCTAAACTCTAAACCCTCCCAATTTTTGCTTAAAATTTTTGTGCCCATACCCCTTCGTACATCGGCAACTTTTTCGCAACAAAACAGCTAGCAGATGCACAGTTAACACCTTTATTTCAAAAAGCATTGCTCCATTATAACAAAACTTCACAGCTAAACGAGAACACCGGCGCGCAGCCTATACAATATACATGCTGCTTCCAACCAAACAAACATTGGGGAATTACCACCATTGCTATTTAGCAAAACACTCTCTTTCAAATTTCATTAAAAACACTCATTTAAATTTTTTTTTAATAAATCTAGAAAATTGTATGTTAAAGTGCAATTCGATGAAAAGAACAACTACAAAGAAAAGTTAACAAAATAGAAAAATTGATTTAAAAACGTGCGTAAATTAACATATTGTTTACTTAAGATTTGAGAATCATTCAAGTACAACCTACACATTTAATATGGGCTTCGTATAATGCGCTGTTTCATACAAAAAATGCAAGAAAGAAAGGTTCTATACAAATAAATACGAGGTTTAAATCTTACAGTAATTAGACACCGTGTACTAAAGATCGTATATAACAAGAATAAATAAAACACAGTTATTATTTCAAATAAACAAACTTATTGGTCTCTAAAGAAATTTCTCCGCATTAGGATTGACCTTCCAATGAAACCAGATTTGATTGATTTTAGATGTTTTTGCGTTCGCTCAGCTGTAAATGTCGTTATAATTAGATTGATTATACTCCGCTGGCTGATTAGTAGTGTTTTTTTGTCGCAATAGCACAATTTGCACCTTTCGTGCTATTTGTAAAATCAAAAATCAATGTTTTAGAAAAAGCATATTTTTAATGTTTATTTATAATGCAAATTGCAAACCCGTAATTAAAAATGTGAAATTTGGATATTACTAATATAAAACTATTTTTTTACGACATTTTTACGGTTTTTTTAATTTTAACCTTTGGATTTTTGCACACGCAAAAGTACATGGTAAAACAGGGACAACACAAGGTCTGTAGACTGACGTATTTCTATAGATCTTATACCTCTGATCTCTATGAAACGAATAAAGTCTTGGGCCAGATTGTCCAATTCTCTGTTGTTCAGCGGAATTGCTTCGTCATCCAAATCTAAATAAACGACCACATTAACCACTGACAGTACAACTTTAATAAATTTAGTTTTTAAAGACCATAACCCCCATAATAATGTCGGTTTTTAAAGGGCATAACCTCAATAATAAATTTAGTTTTTAAAGACATAACCCCCATAATAAATTTGGTTTTAAATGGCCATAACCCCCATAATAAATTTGGTTTTAAATGGCATAACCCACATAATAAGTTTAGTTTTTAAAGGACATAACCCCCAAAATAAATTTGGTTTTAAATGGCCATACCCTTATCGGACTTAAACAAGTATTTTGCAAAGTTTTTTCCCGTAGCCCAGAATTATTACTACACATTAAACCGCAATGCATATAAATAAGGTACTAAGTGACAGTAATTATGAATCGCTTAAAATGGTTTGCGTAGTTTGCAGAATAGAAATCGCCGTATCCTTTTATTTGGACATACTTTGTGTTTATTACAATTATCCACAAGTATCCAAAAAGCACAGTCTAATATCATGATTCAAAATCTCAGTCAAACTTCCAAAAAATGTATTGTAATCTCTTACCAGCAGTGGAACTATCTCTTTTTTCGAACAATTTCCGTAACGCACCTGGGAAATTAAACTTATTAAAATAAATCAGCTAAACAAGGTTTCTAAATAAGAAATGCTTAAAATTTCATTTACCTAAGCCGGCGTTATAGCCAACACTGTTAAGAGTCCATCCCCCTTGGCCTCGGAATGGTCGTTTAGCGGTTGCCGCCTGAAAATAAAAATTTCATTATTGCAACTGTAGTTAGCATGCTAGAACAATAAATTGAATATTTTTTTATGAATAAAACGAAGTCCACATGAGAATATGATTTACTACATGTGGGTGTTAGGAGTTTAATACATATATAATACAGCGACAATAATCAGTTTTACTTTTAATTTTTTATTTTTTTATACAAACTAAATATATCGTCGAGTTGGACTAAATGTAACGCAGGAACAGAAAAAAATGAACAAAACCAACAGTCTCTAAAACACGCCATTAAAATATAGATACTTGTTTAATAAACCAACTATAAAAAATGCATGAAGTTTTCCCTCATTTTAGTTTTCCCCCATTTAACCGAATTTCTTAGCTTTCCTAGCTTACTATTGCGGATTAATCAAGTTATGAACTAAAGTAAGCCATTGAATACTCGTGCTGAATATTTACTCGTAATTTGCTACTCACCTCCGATTTTTCAGTGCACAGGACGACAGTTATGAAGATCAAGGCTGCGAAAGCCAAAGTACATCTTTCGAGATTTGCCATATTTATTTTTCTGATAAATTTACCTCGTTTCGATTGTTTCACTTGAATTGTTTCTTGTCTTTTTAGAAGTGAATGTTGTATGCGCTTTCGCTGTTTATATACCCACGCGTTCGTGAAACCTTTTTCTCTTTCTTCAAGGACAGGTTCTGGGGAATTCAATAGGAATGACGTCAATAGGAATGACGTCAATAGGAATGACGTCAATAGGAATGACGTCAATAGGAATGACGTCAATAGGAATGACGTAAAATGAAACAAACGTAACAACAAGCTGACGTCACACAAGCATTGATTTTATAATATCAAGTCCAATAATTTATAAGTTATCTAAAACACCGAAATATCCTTTCAACAGAAACACGTAATTTTCTCGTTAAATAACTTCGTACGCATGATGTGCACGTCATAAATATCTATAAAATATTGTACGACATTTGAGAAATGTAAAAAATAATTGGTGTTTCAATTTTATATTCGGTACTTTATTGCGGCAAATTTACGGGGCGCCATGCCATGCATATGTTGCTATCATGATTTGAGGAAAAAATCTTATTTTTTAGGGTATTTCATTAGGTAATCTTTTTTATTTGTTTTAAGTGTTAAATCAGTGACTAATGCACTTACATTCCACCAAATCTGATTAAAATTGGAGAATCTGTTTAAGCGCTATCCCGTAAGTAGCTATTTTTTAAGAAAAAAATACCGTTTTGTTTTTAAGGTCTCAGGGGAATTTCCCAAAATTTATCACCTACAATTTTGATTTCTGCACATCTAGACCATGTTGTCTAACAAATGTAAAATTTTATTTGCGATTCCATTACTCCTTTTGGTAAATGTCGAGGTGAAATGGCATGCTTGTCCCAATCCTGAGAAATGTAAAAATTAATTGGTTTTTCAATTTTATATTCGGTACTATATTGCGGCAAATTTACTAACACTAATTGTAAACTGCGTTTGATTGACAATAGGCATGAAGAAATTTACTGAACCGTGTGACACAAAATGAATAACTTTATTAGTTTAATTCCTCTCTTCTATACGCATGTCCCATATGTAGGCTGGATGACCGACAATGTGCACAAGAAAGTCAATATTACGTCGAGCATATTTGGTAGAGATTCATGGTTCTGTATTTCATTTCAGGCCATTTTGGTTGTTGTGTAAAAGAACTGTACGTATAAACTGCACTATTGTACGTATAAACTGCAATATTGTACGTCTAATACCGCAAGAATTATAATATGTGGAAAGGAGTGAAAAGTACTGTAAACAGATAGTGCTGAATGCCCGGCCCGTGTATATAGTACTACTGGGACATTAAATGAATTAGGTCAGAAGCTCGGCTGTCCCGGACAATTAAGAAACATTGCTTAAACGCGTAGGTGCGTTTTCAAAAATGAAATGAAACAAAAAGTAAACACGAACGCGTTTCAGCTTTACCCAACCTTGTTTCCCGACATGGAATTTGTTTCTGGCGCCTTGAAAGTTGGTCGTGACGTTGTTCGTGCCCGCATGTTATATAACTTTTTTTCCAAAATTATACAACTTTTTTTTCCAGAGAGCATTCCAACTGCTCTATCGTAGGCAGGCAGTTAATAGCATTGGGAGTCAGATGCTTTAGAATCCGACTCTATAAAATCGCAGTCAGACTGATTGACGCGGGTACCGGGTAAAACAAAATGTAACCACATCGACCTTTCTTGCATGACAACGTTGACAACTGCACGATCGTACCCGGCCATTAGCAAGCCGTACGAACATCCATATAATTGCATAATGCATTTAAACTGGTTATATGGTGATTCGTTACATAGAAACATGTTAAAATCGAAAGCAGGAAAACGCAAACCGCACTAGAGATTAAACCAACTTGGTTTATTACTACATTACGCATTTTGTGTCAATCGTCCTGTGGGTATTTTGGTACGAAATATTTTGCCGCAATATCCGCAAAACTTACATTAGTGGAATTAAATTTATATCCTTCCTGATTTGACCACAATGGGAAATTCAGAAGCGGTCAGTGAAGATATTTCCACGAAATACTTGTAGCTAAATTAAGTACATGTATGTAAATTACTTGCACCTACGTTATAGAACGCTTATCGAATATCACAATTCCATTTACTTAACCATACGTAAATTGCCTCTACGGCGTTAGTGATGTAATACAAACGGTGTGAAAGGGATTGCAAAGGTATTCTTGTCATATTGTTTTTTTGTTATCTTAACTAGTTTTGTAAAGTTTAGGATAGGATATAGGAGGATAGTATATTTATGTTTATCCACGTAAATGGGAAGACCTAGGGGGTTAACAAACGGGCAATCGTCAGATCACCTCGCGCCCACCATCGGGTTACCGGAGTTATTGCAGTGTGTTGTATATGATAGACACGTTCCTTCAATTTAGTAGAACCCATTAATCTGCTGGGTTCAGGCAATGTCCGCTAAGTGCCTTAACCGACACAAGGACACAACAGACTTGTTAGCGACCAGTTTCGAGCCTGGAACCTTTGGGCTGAAAGACGTCGCACTAAACCACCACACTAGCCGATCGGAGTTGGTTTAACCTCCTTTACAAACGATTTCCACTAATGCTCTACCAGTAATTGGGCGGTTCTTGTCCTACAACAGCAAGTACAAGAGATCGATTGACCGATGTACAACTACCAATACAGTTGCTTCGTTCAATTATTGCTCTAATGAATAGTTAATCATGTCTCCAAGGTGTCAACGATTTTCTGTGAATTCCCCACAATATAATATATTCTTTACACCTTTATTTAAAAGAACTTCTTTTACCAACTTTTGGAGTGCTTGACAGAAGTTTTAAACTTTTAAAACATACATTAAATTGTTGTGGAAATGCGTTATTTCTATCCCTGTAGTAATACGTGAAGGTTTCCAGACAGTTATTTTGTGCCCTGTAATCATGCGTGCCCTGTAATCAACTGTAATCATGCCCGCATATGTGTAATATTCATTTACTTTGGGATGTAACATTCTTTGCGTGCATTTCGTGCTATATAACCCGACGTGTTTCGCTTTAAATTCATTCATCACCAAGTACCTCCAATATTAAAATACAAAATTATTTGATGACTTTTCAATATAATCAAATGCAGCTTGAATTTACCGTACCACCATCTTGCTATGACAGCAAAACGTGACAGTTCTAAATATATTCGCATCATGTGCGATTAAAAGATTATCTCGAGGTAATCTTTATTATTTCGATTAAAATACCATTCTCGTTGTTATCCTTACTGTAGTTTGAGTAGTTCTCGTCCGACTTATACAGTCTTTAACAAAGATATAAACCAAAAATGAAACCAAAACCGTCGGCTTTAAATTGACACTTAGTTTCTGTTTAGTTTATTTTTTGTTTCCACGATGAAAACATGAAGCAGGACCTTTGTTAACAAATGGGAAAACGGGAAAAAACGGCAAAACGACAGTCGTTAAAAACTTCTACAAAGCAGTAAATTTCGGTATAATTAGACGTGGCCGCTAAATCCAAATAAAAAATAAAAAAATTAATTGTTTATAAAAAAATTCACTATTACACTCGTAAGTGTGCGGTAAAGCGAGCCGTGCAATGGGGGAGTCGGCTTTAGGAGAAAGGACTCACTACACTGCATTCCGTCTAGAGAAACTTACTTCATTTAAAACTGATTGTAAAGATGGAAATTGAGATCAGTTATAACAACTGAACATTCCTCTTGTTGATCAGTCTATTATACGCGACCAGGTTTAGCATTACGTGAAAGGTAACAAATGTTTTTTTTACCGAGCCAAGTTTTGAACCCATGGGTTCGTCACTAGGACCGGTTTTTGTATAAGAGTTAACCATTCGGTCACACGACCGTACAAGGTAACGCACGTTTGCCCTCTTGGACGGTATATTGGTCGTACTTAAATGGTGTTTCGGGGTTTGTCTTTAGAAATTTTAAACACTGATAGATTTATGTTTAATTGTCAATGGAAAGAGCCGGAAAGAAATCACATGGGCATTAGTCAGTAGCTATTGCACTGAGTTGTTTAAGACCGAGAGATTTCTTCAGTTTTAGAGGTGTGTAGCGTTTCAGCCCAATTTAATATTGCTTCGTCTATATCCGCGACCGCCACAATGCAACTACGCTCACAACGGCACAACTCGTAAATACACAACTGCACAACTGACATTACTGTACAGAACTATCCTTCGCCTCTTGCATCTTACTTAAAGCACAAAGGGTACAACGAAATATATAGAGAAAACAGGCAATCAAGTAATCAACGAATCAAGTCAATAACGTAAAATCGGTGAGCGTAAAAAAATGCAAGGAATATAAACCACCCAAATAGAAATAAAATAAAACTTTACAGTTGTAACACTTCTAGGGTTCGTGTATAAGACCTCTATTCGTAAAAACCACAGCAGAATACGACTTACTAGTACGTTCAAATTACAACTCCCAAACGAGCTATACAGTTAACACACGTACGTACGATGCTGAGGCGCGAACACGTGATAGCACTAATTAGGTGCGGAACTGGTCGCTAGCTAGTCGGTTGTGTCATTGGGCAAGGCACTTTACAGATATTGCCTGAATCCAGCGGATTAATGGGTTCTACCAAATTAAAGGAACGTATCTATTATATACAACACACTGCAATAGCTCCGGTAACCCGGCGGTGGGCGCGAGGTGATCTGACGATTGCCCGTGTGTAAACCCCCTTGGTTTTCCCATTCACGGGGATAAACATGAATATCCTATCCTATGAAAACGCCTAAATAATAAAAATTAGAGGTAAATATATTTCACTATTAATACGTATGTAAATCACCTACAAACACTTAAAACCAGAACAAATCTAAATTGAATTTGAATAAAAAAATTGAGATAGTCCATATCGACCATGAACCATTTTCGGGGAAACCCCTCAACACTCACGCCGTAATAAATAAAATGAAGTTGAACTTTATAGAGATGTTAGTTATTATACATTGGATATATGCAGGGGCAAATTTTGGATAAATCACGCAAGGGAAACTTTAATTAGGCCCGAGAAAATAAGAACGACGATCGTTGTTTTGGTATTTTAGGCATTTGTTGGTCGATATCTTAGAACTGGAAAGGACAATTAACTTAAATTAAAAATTTAAAATGTATTAAGGAAACTGATAAATACATTAATTAAAAAATCCCAGTTTATCCCGAAATATCGCAATAATATAAAAAAAAGGTTGATTTTCTTTGTTTCTATTGTTGTTTTAGTGTACCAACGTAAATACCATTCAAACAACATAGATATTAAATTCAAATTTGCACTCTGGGAACCCATTGGTTTTTGCTTGCAGAAAAAAACGTTATACACTTTATATAAGATATACCAAGAGTGATGAGGTGGCCAGGGAACCCTATTGTTTCTCATGTAGACAAATATAGTGTACACTCAACAGGGGTTTTAAAATAGTGGTGGTTAACAAGTGGTTGACACTCTTTAGTTTGTAACACGGAAACTTATGCTATCAAACAATCAACACAAACACGATAATTCAGAAATCAACATAACGCAATAAGAAACCTGAAATTCAAACTTTACAATCTTTATAAAGAACAGTAATAAAATGAACATGTGCGGTATGGCGACTGTTTTATTTCCTGTTAATGTAATTATTATCTCGTTAAGAAAATGACCAAACAGTAATACGAATTGTACCAATTCTACCGTGTCTTATTCTTATATTGTGTTACGTGCAATCATTCGCTAGTATAAGCACTCTTTCGCTAAGATATATCGCCTACGACCATACCACGTTGAGAACACCCCATCTCGTCCGATCTGGGAAGTTAAGCAACGTCGGGCCCGGTTAGTACTTGGATGGGTGACCGCCTGGGAATACCGGGTGTTGTAGGCGTTTTGTTATTGCTCATTCGCAATCCAATTTAGTTGCTTTTAAGTAAAATAGTTAATAATTTATGCACGTTTTAACATCAATTTCACCATTTTCTTACGTTTAACTTTAATTTACAGTTGTTCTTTTCAACGAATTGCACTTAAACATAAAATTTTCTAGATTTAATAAAAAAATTATAAATTGGTTTGGTATAAAGACTTTTACTGATTTATACAAGATATGTGATCAAATGGATCGTTAAACACGGTTAGATGTTACCAGGAAATATAAACATCATTAATATTTTGTACAATGTCAACAACTAATTTTGTTAATTAAACCATAGACACTATATAGTCTATACGTTTAAATGGGTGTTTTGCTAAATAGCAATGGTGGTAATTCCCCAATGTTTGTTTGGTTACAAGCAGCATGTGATAGGCTGCGCGCCGGTGTTCTCGTTAAGCTAGAAAGTTTTGTAATCGTGGAGCAGTGCTTTGTTAAATAAAGGTGTTAAATGTGCATTTGCTGGCTGTTTTGTTGGGATAAAATTTACCGGTTTACGAAGGGGTATGGGCACAAAAATTTTAAGTAAAAATTGGGAGGGTTTTGAGTTTAGGTTGCAGATCCGAGCTTCAATTTTAAATTTTGAAAAAAACTCCAAGACTTTCAGTTGCAGGATTTTGAGTGGCAGCTGTTTTTGTGATGTTAATTTGATTTGGAAAGAGAGAATAATTAAAGTAGAACCCTTCGTAGTAAAATCTCTTACCAAAAGCAAGCACATTCGGTCGCGAGATGGCGCACCGTAGGTTTGTTTCTAACGATCTGTTTGGCGAGGTATCTTGTAGTACGGTCGTGTGGCCAAATGGTTAACGCGACCGATACATATACCGACCTATACAAAAAATGGTCCTGGTGACAAGGCCATTATGTGCTCGTAACTCGTCTCAGTAAAAAAAACAAGGTATCTAGTACGGTTGTGGGGCTAAATGGTTAACGCGACCGACACATATACCAATTCTATGCAAAAACGGGCGAGAATTAAAGATTGACTTAAACTAATAAATATTACATTGGGACGATCTTTTAATCGCAAATGATTCCCATAACAATATTAATTTCAAGCAAGTACCTTAACAATTTCTAACAAGTACCTTAACAATTTTGAGCTGGTAGGTCCGACTGAATAGCTTGATGGGTTTATGTGTCGCCTTTCAGAAGAACGATGACAGATTTGAGATTGGTCGCTAGCTGGACGGTTGGGTACTTGGGCAGAACTTAAGGGATATTGCCTGAACCTAGTGGAATGATGGGTTCTTATATATTAAAGGAACGTGTCTATCATACACAACACACTGCAATAGCTCTAGTAACCCGACGACGGGCGCGAGGTGATCTAACCATTGCCCGTGTGTTAACCCCCTTGGTTTTCCTATTCACGGGAATAAACATAAATATCTTATTGATGTTGTGTTATCTTTACTTGTTGTGTAGGAAATCACAAGGTTTGTTTCCAAAAGATTTCCACTAATGCTCTACCAGTAATTGGGCGGTTCTTGCCCTACAACAGCAAGTACAAGAGATCGATTGACCGATGTACAACTACCAATACAGTTGCTTCGTTCAATTATTACTCTATTCTAATGAATAGTTAATCATGTCTCCAAGGCGTCAACGATTTTCTGTGAATTCCCCACAATATAATATATTCCTTACACCTTTATTTAAAAGAAGTTCTTTTACCAACTTTTCGAGTACTTGATAGAAGTTTTAAACTTTTAAAACATATCTTAATTTTAACCCTAGAAGTGTTACAACTGTAAAGTTTTATTTTATTTCTATGTGGTGGGTTTATATTCCTTGCATTTTTGGACGCTCGCCGATTTTACGTTGTTGTCCTGTTTCGTTGATTACTTGATTGCCTGGTTTTCTGTGTATTTCGCTGTATACTTACCTCTAGAACTGAGGAAAGCTATCAGTCTTTAACAACGCAGTGCAATAGCTACTGACTGGGCATTAGTCATGTGATTACTCTCCCGGTTTTTCATTGACAATAAAACATAAATCTGTGTTTAAAATTTCTAAAGACAAAAAAACAACATCCCCGAAACAACATTTAAGTACGACTAGTGCCGTCCAAGAGGGCAAATGTGCGTTACCCTTATACGCTCGTGTGACCGAATGGTTAAAACGCGACCGATACATATACCGCCTTACATACAAAAAACGTCTTAGCAACGAACCCATTTCGAGTTCGAAACTAGTCACGGTAAAAAAGTTAATTAAAAATTTTAAATGTATTAAGGAAACTGATAAATACATTAATTAAAAAATCCCAGTTTATCCCGAAATGTCGCAATAATATAAAAAAAGGTTGATTTTCTTTGTTTCTATTGTTGTTTTAGTGTACCAACGTAAATACCATTCAAACAACATAGATATTAAATTCAAATTTGTACTCGGGAACCCATTGGTTTTTGCTTGCAGAAACAAACGTTATACTTTTTTATAAGATATACCAAGAGTGATGAGGTGGCCAGGGAACCCTATTGTTTCTCATGTAGACAAATATAGTGTACACTCAACAGGGGTTTTAAAATAGTGGTGGTTAACAAGTGGTTGACCCTCTTTAGTTTGTAACACGGAAACTTATGCTATCAAACAATCAACACAAACACGATAATTCAGAAATCAACATAACGCAATAAGAAACCTGAAATTCAAACTTTACAATCTTTATAAAGAACAGTAATAAAATGAACATGTGCGGTATGGCGACTGTTTTATTTCCTGTTAATGTAATTATTATCTCGTTAAGAAAATGACCAAACAGTAATTCGAATTGTACCAGTTCTATGGTGTCTTATTCTTAACTTGTGTTACGTGCAATCATTCGCTAGTATAACCACTCTTTCGCTAAGATATTTCGCCTACGACCATACCACGTTGAGAACACCCCATCTCGTCCGATCTGGGAAGTTAAGCAACGTCGGGCCCGGTTAGTACTTGGATGGGTGACCGCCTGGGAATACCGGGTGTTGTAGGCGTTTTGTTATTGCTCATTCGCAATCCAATTTAGTTGCTTTTAAGTAAAATAGTTAATAATTTATGCACGTTTTAACATCAATTTCACCATTTTCTTACGTTTAACTTTAATTTACAGTTGTTCTTTTCAACGAATTGCACTTAAACATAAAATTTTTTAGATTTAATAAAAAAATTATAAATTGGTTTGGTATAAAGACTTTTACCAATTTATAAAAGATATGTGATCAAATGGATCGTTAAACACGGTTAGATGTTACCAGGAAATATAAACATCATTAATATTTTGTACAATGTCAACAACTAATTTTGTTAATTAAACCATAGACACTATATAGTCTATACGTTTAAATGGGTGTTTTGCTAAATAGCAATGGTGGTAATTCCCCAATGTTTGTTTGGTTACAAGCAGCATGTGTTAGGCTGCGCGCCGGTGTTCTCGTTAAGCTAGAAAGTTTTGTAATCGTGGAGCAGTGCTTTGTTAAATAAAGGTGTTAAATGTGCATTTGCTGGCTGTTTTGTTGGGATAAAATTTACCGGTTTACGAAGGGGTATGGGCACAAAAATTTTAAGTAAAAATTGGGAGGGTTTAGAGTTTAGGTTGCAGATCCGAGCTTCAATTTTAAATTGTGAAAAAACTCCAAGACTTTCAGTTGCAGGATTTTGAGTGGCAGCTGTTTTTGTGATGTTAATTTGATTTGGAAAGAGAGAATGATTAAAGTAGAACCCTTCGTAGTAAAATCTCTTACCAAAAGAAAACACATTCGGTCGCGAGATGGCGCACTGTAGGTTTGTTTCTAACGATCTGTTTGGCGAGGTAGAAAGGGTTCCAGGCAATGTCCTTTGTTTCGGTTTAGGCACTTAGCGGACATTTCCTGAACCCAGCAGAATTAATGGGTTTTACTAAATTGAAGGAACGTGTCTATCATATACAACACACTGCAATAACTCCGGTAACCCGATGGTGGGCGCGAGGTGATCTGACGATTGCCCGTTTGTTAACCCCCTTGGTTTTCCCATTTACGGGGATAAACATAAATATACTATCCTCCTATATTATCCTATCCTAAACTTTTGATGCTTTTTTACAAAACTAGTTAAGATAACAAAAAAACAATATGACGAGAATACCTTTACAATCCCTTCCACACCGTTTGTATTATATCACTAACTGCGTATAGGCAATTTACGTATGGTTAAGTAAATGGAATTGTGATATTCGATAAGCGTACAATAACGTAGGTGCAAGTAATTTACATATATGTACTTAATTTAGCTAAGAAGTATTTCGTGGCAATATCTTCACTGAACGCTTCTAAATTTCCCATTGTGGTCAAATCAGGAAGGATATAAATCTAATTCCCCTTATGTAGAAGTTCTGCGGATATTGCGGCAAAATATTTCCTACCAAAATACCCACAGGACGATTGACACAAAATGCGTAATGTAGTAATAAACCAAGTTGGTTTAATCTCTAGTGCGGTTTGCGTTTTCCTGCTTTCGATTTTAACATGTTTCTATGTAACGAATCACCATATAACCATTTTAAATGCATTATGCAATTATATGGATGTTCGTACGGCTTGCTAATGGCCGGGTACGATCGTGCAGTTGTCAACGTTGTCATGCAAGAAAGGTCGATGTGGTTACATTTTGTTTTACCCGGTACCCGCGTCAATCAGTCTGACTGCGATTTTATAGAGTCGGATTCTAAAGCATCTGACTCCCAATGCTATTAACTGCCTGCCTACGATAGAGCAGTTGGAATGCTCACTGGAAAAAAAGTTACATAATTTTGGAAAAAAGTTATATAACATGCGGGCACGAACAAGGTCACGACCAACTTTCAAGGCGCCAGAAACAAATTCCATGTCGGGAAACAAGGTTGGGTAAAGCTGAAACGCGTTCGTGTTTACTTTTTGTTTCATTTTATTTTGGAAAACGCACCTACGGGTTTAAGCAATGTTTCTTAATTGTCCGGGACAGCCGAGCTTTTGACCTAATTCATTTAATGTCCCAATGGTACTATATACACGGGCCGGGCATTCAGCACTATCTGTTTACAGTACTTTTCACTCCTTTCCACATATTATAATTCTTGCGGTATTAGACGTACAATATTGCAGTTTATACGTACAATAGTGCAGTTTAGACGTAGAGTTTTTTTACGCAAATACCAAAATGGCCTGAAATGAAATACAGAACCATGAATCTCTACCAAATATGCTCGACGTAATATTGACTTTCTTGTGCCCATGTCGGTCATCCAGCCTACATATGGGATATGCGTATAGAGAAGAGGAATTAAACTAATAAAGTTATTCATTTTGTGTCACACGGTTCAGTAAATTTCTTCATGCCTATTGTCAATCAAACGCAGTTTACAATTAATGTTAGTAAATTTGCCGCAATATAGTACCGAATATAAAATTGAAAAACCAATTATTTTTTACATTTCTCAAATGTCGTGATTTTGATAAATAACAAATTTTGAACAGGCGACACCTGCGTACGCTATATATGATTACAGCCTGCATACGCACGGTATCACGCACATTTGATCATGCGCACTGGTTTTGACAATGTGTGTGTTTTAATGCTGTTTTTGTCAGCTGCATACCTTTGTCTGACTATCATAAACATTTTTCCTATTGACGTATAACAGTGTATTAAAAAATATCATCTCCCAAAAACATGTAAATATGAGTAAGAGTAGCCAATTCCTGACCTCAAATACATATCTTGCATTAAAAGCAAGTTGGCTCTAGCTTTAAGTCCTTCCATTGCAATTCACGCAACTCTGCAGATATTATTATTCTAACCCGTTTGTTTATATCATTTTTCTCGATTTAATATCGGCTACAAATTCAGAAAATAACAACAGATACAACTATACATGGGAAACTGTGCTATATACACACATTACATGACATATTTATAGTTAGTACTCACAGTAAAGTTGGCTATATTAGATAAATTATATAAGAATTACACAGATGTTTAGTAAGTACGCACAAAACAGCCGGCTATATTAGATAAAAAGTTAGAAGGTCCATCAAAAATATCATGTGCATGTTGGCGAAATACGTCATTTGTGGAATCGAAAAGTCTTATAAATAGGTCTAACTAGATCGGTAATTTTGACCATCCATAAAACGACATATGTTATCAATGCCGCGTTATTTGCGGTGCGATAGGTCCAATTCATGTTTCTACCTGTTTAAATACAAAAGGCCTTGAAGGGCTCACGGTTAAACCGTGCGGGAAATTAGTATTATTTGATTATTAATAAACCTGTCGATACGAAACGTCAGAACCTGATACATTGAATGAATATCCAAATATCGCAGTTATTGTTTGGGTTCATTCTATCCTCACTGACAACGCTTATCTTCAGGCATGAGGCGTTTTCGGGTGGTTAAAGGATTCGTCCTTGTTCCTATTTAGTTATTTCCACTTTATTTGGCAATTCTCTAACAAGGCGTTAAGAACAACATAGGCACAGAGGCCAAAGAACAATATTTTATAGATATTTATGACGTGCACATCATGCGTACGAAGTTATATAACGAGAAAATTACATGTTTCTGTTGAAAGGATATTTCGGTGTTTTAGATAACTTATAAATTATTGAATTTGATATCATAAAATCAATGCTTGTGTGACGTCAGCTTGTTGTAACGTTTGTTTCATTTTACGTCATTCCTATTGACGTCATTCCTATTGAACTCTCCAGAACCTGTCCTTGAAGAAAGAGAAAAAGGTTTCACGAACGCGTGGGTATATAAACAGCGAAAGCGCATACAACATTCACTTCTAAAAAGACAAGAAACAATTCAAGTGAAACAATCAAAACGAGGTAAATTTATCAGAAAAATAAATATGGCAAATCTCGAAAGATGTACTTTGGCTTTCGCAGCCCTGATCTTCATAACTGTCGTCCTGTGCACCGAAAAATCGGAGGTGAGTAGCAAATTACGAGTAAATATTTATCACGAGTATTTAATGGCTTATTTTAGTTCATAACTTGATTAATCCGCAATAGTAAGCTCGGAAAGCTAAGAAATTCGGTTAAATGGGGGAAAACTTCATTTATTTTTTTATAGTTGGTTTATTAAACAAGTATCTATATTTTTAATGGCGTGTTTTAGAGACTGTTGGTTTTGTCCATTTTTTTCTGTTCCTGCGTTACATTTAGTCCAACTCGACGATATATTTAGTTTGTGTAAAAGAATTAAAAGTAAAACTAATTAAAGTATTCAATATGTATTAAACTCCTAACACCCACATGTAGTAAATCATATTCTCATGTGGACTTCGTTTTATTCATAAAAAAATATTGAATTTATTGTTATAGCATGCTAAGTACAGTTGCAATAATGGATTTTTTATTTTTAGGCGGCAACCGCGAAACGACCATTCCGAGGCCAAGGGGGGTGGACTCTTAACAGTGTTGGTTATAACGCCGGCTTTAGGTAAATGAAATTTTAAGCATTTCTTATTTAGAAACCTTGTTTAGCTGATTTATTTTAATAAGTTTAATTTCCCAGGTGCATTACGAAAATTGTTCGAAAAAAGAGATAGTTCCACTGCTGGTAAGAGATTACAATACATTTTTTGGAAGTTTGACTGAGATTTTGAATTATGATATTAGACTGTGCTTTTTGGATACTTGTGGATAATTGTAATAAACACAAAGTATGTCCAAATATAAGGATACGGCGATTTCTATTCTGCAAACTACGCAAACCATTTTAAGCGATTCATAATTACTGTCACTTAGTACCTTATTTATATGCATTGCGGTTTAATGTGTAGTAATAATTCTGGGCTACGGCAAAAAACTTTGCAAAATACTTGTTTAAGTCGTATAAGGGTATGGCCTTTTAAAACTAAATTTATTATGGGGGTTATGGTCTTTAAAAGCCGACATTATTATGGGGGGTTATGTCTTTAAAACCAAATTTATTATGGGGGGTTATGGTCTTTAAAAGCTACATTATTATGGGGGGTTATGTCTTTAAAAGCCGACATTATTATGTGGGTTATGCCCTTTAAAAACTAAATTTATTATGTGGGTTATGTCTTTAAAAACTTAATTTATTATGTGGGTGTATGTCTTTAAAAACTAAATTTATTTTGTTGGTTATGTCTTTAAAAACTTAATTTATTATGTGGGGTTATGTCTTTAAAAACTTAATTTATTATGGGGGGGTTATGGTCTTTAAAAACTAAATTTATTAAAGTTGTACTATCAGTGGTTAATGTGGTCGTTTATTTAGATTTGGATGACGAAGCAATTCCGCGGAACAACAAAGAGCTGGACAATCTGGCCCAAGACTTTATTCGTTTCATAGAGATCAGAGGTATAAGATCTATAGAAATACGTCGGTCTACAGACCTTGTGATGTCCCTGTTTTACCATGTACTTTTGCGTGTGTAAA
>AACT01018433.1:0-20034 GCA_000149265.1 Ciona savignyi | reverse complement strand
TCGGCGGAAAAGAAGTTAAATGAATCTCCAAAAATAAATGTACAACTTAAAACGACGTAACCAATACGAGGTAAATCTATTTTGATAAAGGGCTCAAAAAACGCTTGGGTTTGATAACCATGAATGTACTCGCGACACTTAAAAAAATATGTCATACGGGCGAGCTACTGTGCAAAGGAAAGCCTTTGCATGGCGAATGATTCACGCGACCAATTTTTATAACACCGATTACTGTAAAAACGTCCTAATGACCAGATCATCATGGTTTTCAAACTTGGCACCACAAAAAAACTTTAAACCTTAGTAACAATAAAATAACTTTTAACCGACGATTTACATAATTTAACAAAACTGTAGAAATATTAAATTCTGTATATTTTTACATCGGCATGGTGTAGATTGTATAAACCTACTTCTAATAGTTATAAGAAGTATAGCGCATATATTAATGACATCACCGCTAACCAATTATCTCTGTTTTTTCTACCATTCGACTTTGTTTTACTAAGTTCCACATTTCTATTTCAGATAGTGGATTGCTCGGTCCTAAGATGCTACGTTGTATGATGGCAAATGCAAACGAAGTTTTAGAAATGTTAAAAACTGGAGAATGACTAGCATACTAGGACCTTGTACAGATTACCCAGTAAAATTTAATCCTATATGATATTATTCCGGCCTTTGTACATAAACTGCCCTTAAATTGTGTTCCATCAATTATTATAGGTAAAACAAACTATAACATTTATTGATTAACGTATGCCAAAATTGAACCAAATGAAATAATTATTCTTTTTTTCAATTGTGAGTAACTTTTCACTGTCAACTAATGTACAGAACCATACGCTATTGCTTAAATGTTGTGATTTATGGTAAATTTTCCATAATTATATAAATAAAATAATCATGAAGCATTTAGCATTATTTATGCAATGTGGTCCCATTTTTTATTTTAGAGGTGTTGCGAGGGACCATGGACTTGGGTTACTATTTCGAGTCAACTCAAATTAAAATATAATTTGGGAATAAATCTAACTCATAAGTAAACATATCGTGCAGCACTGATAAAAACATGGTATAAACTAACTGAAAACTGGAACAAAATAAACAGAGAAATATCTAGACCATGTTGTCTAACAAATCACCAAGTTTCATTACGATTCCATTAACCCTTCTGGTAGATGTCGAGGCGACATGCCATGCATGTCAAGCGTTTGACGAAAAAAAAAGAAAATCAACAAAAACCCAATTTGTGTCCCATGTTTTCAAACGGAACTTCCTAATTGCCCGTAAACATTCAACGAAAACCGCGCGAGATTTCAAATCCTACATCAGTTCTCTGCGAACAATCACTGTATGCAGCAAAAATACATTGAAGTATTAATGTATAATTCATTACATATAGAGCTAGAACAGGTACGTGTCACTTAGGTGCCCTGCATGACGACCAGATAAGCACGCTAAGGTCACGTAGGTTATGTGATGTAAGGGGTGGCAAATCAGTTAGGCAGCTGACGGGACAATAAATAATGCAAGGAAAATACATAGCACAGTGTTGAAGGTACAATCTGAAAAAAAATAAACACAGATTAGATTTGTTTGCTCGAGTACAATCGTGTAGGCGAACGTTTAACGCGACCGATACATATACCGACTCTTATAAAAAAAAACGGTCCCAGTGACGAGCCCATGGGCTCAAAACTGAAATTGATAAAAAAAAGTTACTTAGCTTGAGTGCAATAAAACCTTGCACTAATTTCGATCTTAATATTTGATAAGTTACCTTGACGTATGTCTTTATTGCATAGGGACGGATAGGTAGTATAGTAACCGGATGGGTTCTTGGTACGATTTTCACCCCGGGTCATACAACACACTCGCGCTATAGGTACAAGGCACATTTTGACTTGTTTTACTCGTTACAATAATTAAGGTTTGGACGAATATTAATTATAAAAGTAACAGAAAGAATCTGAAAAACTAGGAGGAAAACTAATTCTGGCAGTTTCCCTCCTTCCTGCTTTCCCTCCTTTTAGCGTTGCAGCGAAATTAAAACATACCGATGCATACACATGCGGTATGATGGAGGTTGAATCAGGACACGGTTGTCATTACGATAGTGTGTGGTTGCTAAAAGTGAGCAGCGACCAGGACAAAGGATTATCTAACTTTGTGAAGAAGAAAAGGTTTAAAACGGCGAAGGAGAGAAAATGGCGGTTGATAGATCGAAGGGATTCGAATGAGTTTGAAACAAAAACGATAAATGTGGACATTACGAAAGCTCGATCTAAAATTGTAAACACAAATTTTCAATTTTTTTGTTTAAAATTTAAAACTTAAGACCGCTATTACAGATTAGCTTAATGAGTTAGTCAGTTAGTGCGTCGCGTATCAGCCGAAGGGTTGGGGGTACGAAATTGCATGGTCGCTAGCTAGTCACGTGTGTCCTTGGGCAAGGCACTTACCGGATAATGCCTAAACCCAGAAGATTAATGAATTCTACCAAATTGAAGGAACGTGTGAATCATACACAACATATTGCAATAGCTCCGGTAACTCGCCGGGGTTTCCTGGTCGCATTAATCTGACATTACTATAATTTAATTTTAGTTTTTTTTTTCTTTTTCCACTCTGGTCCACGCTTTCGGGCCACACCTTCTCCTAAAGCCGGCTCCCCCTCAGTACTGGTCGCGCTTTACCATACACTCTTCTTCAGGGCTTTATTAGGTTTGGCGGTCGCATCCGCTATATTTAATAAATTATATCATTTTTTTAATGACGTGTTTTAACGATTGTTCGTTTTGTCGTTTTTTCCCGTTCCTGTATCGTGATTATATTCGTTTGCCATTTTTAAATACTGGGGCAAAAAAATGAATAAACTAAACAAACTATTCGGAGGAGAACAGGTTGCCAGCCTCTACTGGCACGAGAAGTGTAAAGAATTAAGTTTTAAACCTTGATGGACCCGTTGTAAGTTCTATATTTTCAATGTGAAAGCTGCAATTGATTCTTTCGTGATGCATGTAAATCTGAAATTGTAACTCTATAGCGCCCACTTGAACCGAGCAAGAACTTTTATTTTTATGGGTAGGTGGCGCCAGAGATCAGGTATTAAAACGATTTTTTAAGATTGCACGGTTGGGAGGTCGAAAATGTAATGCGACCGACCAAACTGATAGCATACACCTACTAAAGATGGCGTATAACCAATTAAGACCTCTATGAACGGCAGGATGTGACGAGTGGTACCCTCCATGAGTCATTGTTTTTAAACTAGTGTTTTGCTGAGTAACAATGGTGGTGATTCCCCAATGTTTGTTTGGTTGAAAGCAGCATGTGCTAGGCTGCGCGCCGGTGTTCTCGTTTAGCTGTAAAGTTTTGTAATCGTGGAGCAGTGCTTTGTGAAATAAAGGTGTTGATTGTGCATCTGCTAGCTGTTTGTTGGAAAAAAAGTTGCCGATGTACGAGGGGGTATGGGCTCAAAATTTTTAAACAAAATTTTGTAGTGTTTTGAGTTTAGGTTGCAGATCCAAGCTTCAATTTTAAATTGTGAAAAAATCTAAGAATTCCTATGTCAGGATTTTGAGTGACAGTCGTTTTTGTGAGGTCAGTTTGCATTGGAGAGATAGGGAAAATAATTAGTTGAACGCCTCCTAAAAACGGACCTATCAAAGGATCCATTGATCCAGGGTTCAAAACTTGTTACTTAATACAAAAATGTGGAAAAGGCGTCAGCAGTATATGTATTTGATGCATTTGATAGCATATTTTATACAACTGTGGGTAATAACAATACTGGTAAAGTAGAAAAACGGCTGCTCCAATGTGATTTAGATTTGGTGGAATATAAGTGCATTACCTACTAATTTAACAATTAGAAAAAATCTAAAAAATTATTTAGGGAAATACCCTAAAAATAAGATTTTGTTCTCAAATCATGATTGTGACAGGCATGGCATGACGTCCTGACATCTACCAGAAGGAATAATGGAATAGTAACAAACCTTTGTCATTTGTTAGACAACATGGTTTAGATACGCAGTAGCAAAATTGTGGGTGATAAATTTTTGGAAATTCCCCTGCGACGTTAAAATCCAAAACGGTAATTTTTCTAAAAAAAAAGCTTTTCCGGCTATAGCGTTTGAACGGCTGCTTTAATTGTGATCGGATTTGGTGAAATGCTGGATCGTTAGCCACCATGTGTCAATTGAAAGAATGAAAACATTTACTCTGGGTAACTCCCTTAAAAACGAAGATATGTTCCCGACTCATGATTGTGACAAGCATGCAACATTGTACTGACATCTTCAACAAGAATTCGTCAAATTGATTAAAACTTTAAGAATTATTAGATAACATGACCCACATGTGTAAAAACAAAAACTTATGTATTAAGCCCATGAGGAATTCCCCGAAGCCATCAAAAACTAAATCGAACTATTTAAGGAATTTAGCTTCATTTCAATACACCACTTAAAAAAAAGCTTTAATTTAAATCATTTGTGGTGAAATCTTCGTAAATCTAACACGATTGTCCGTTTTGTTTATACACATGGATAAGAAGTTTGGTTTGATAACTATGAGACCCATGCGTTTATGCTTACATAAACAAAAACTAGATACTCAGTGTATAAAATACAAAATGTGGTTAGGGACCCTGCAGCATGAATATATGGCATACAACATGTAATTTACAAATAGTGGTGGTTAAACACGTGGTTGACACTCTCTAGTTTTAGTTTAGTTTATTCATTTTTTGCCCCAGTATTTAAAAATGGCAAACGAATATAATCACGACATAAACACGTCATTTAAAAAAAGAAAGTGGACAATAATTGCTTTCCGTGTCGGCCAACCACACAAGATCAAACTCTTATTTGATAAAATCTGCAACTTTACAAATCTTAATTTTTAGTTTATGGAAGATAGTGTTCGGTAACCGTTAACTAATGGTAGAGTTGCGAATCGTTTATTTGCACAGTTTCCTTATGTATTAAACTCGCTATATTTGGTAGCTGGTGGTAAAACAAAACCTTCTCGTGAAGTCTGCAGGACACAACGAAATAAAATTGACTGGGATATTTAATAAGCTTACTTGGGCCCACCGTGGAATAAGGAGTTCCGCGAAGCAATACAAGTAGGGAATCCAACACTACAAGTCTTATTGATTGCAATTTTGTGTTTTCTTTCGCGTTGTGTATTACTAAAGGACGGTTATGATGTGTTAATGGAAATGTTGATTTATTAATGTAACGAAAAACGAAATTTGGACTGACATGCTTAAAGGTATAAATACCGAATGTGGAAGTTTTCCAGTAAAGTGTTTTCCACATGCACGTTTAATATCGGTACCTCGAAATACTACAGGATCGCTTGCTATACTGCGTATTTACAAAAGCCTTGGAGAAAACTTCTCTCACTAAAATAAAGATTATAATATTAATGTTAGGCTTGGTTAGGAAAGTAAGTTCTGGGGTTGAGATTAGTGTTTGGGACAGGGTGAGAATTACTTTATATAGCAATCCAAGCGATCATGTAGTATTTATATAGAGGCACCCCTTTAATATCACATTTCATTAAAAATGTTGACTGGCTGTGAAATTGCAATAATCCATGGATATTATAAAATGTTGTCGAGTCAGCCACTGTTGTGGGCAATATTATTGTAAGGTGAATTTCTCTTGACCATCTGACTATGTTGCAAATTATCACTTCCCCCCATCGCGCCATCGCGTTTTAATTCTCCATATATGGTATACATCTAACTCACATCGTAGTTATGACGTCACAATAAAAACTTGGCACCACGTGATCCAAGTTCCCGCCAATAGCGATGAATCAGATTTCGTATACACTTCGGTCGCTTTCGGAAATGCGTTTCTCAAAAATGACGTCATATGCATGCCCGGAGACTTGACCTGGATAACACGACATTTCCGCCCGGACTTTTCGTTCTATTTTAACTCAACCTGGATTACTTTTGGGCCAGCCTGCCATGACCGATGAAATGCCGTTTTAATAACCTGAGAAATCCTTATTTTACCAAACTACCAAATGACGTAATTGGTTTTGATCCCAGTTTATATAAGTTAGTAGTTAATTGACAGGGGTTCGGCACATGAAGTTACCCGAGTTAACCCAAACCCACGATGGTATTTCAGTAAAGCTTGTCAAGAAAATTATTCAAAATTTGGAACTATTGGGAAGAAAGTGGTATACACACGTAAAGAAGACAGAATACTTTATAAATAAGCTGAAAATTCACAATTAACTGAGAAATATACTTCCACATTATTTGATAAGAGAGCTAACTTTAAACAGGTTTATATGCAATTTGAAAGGTAATTTATGGGTAAATAACACAGGCGATCTAAGAAGAAATGAGACGTTTCAGAATCGACACTTTATAGCCTTAGAGGATAGAAACCGCGCCAAAGTGGTTTGTGATTGTATCCTATCAGGAGGCTTCTGTGTAATAGCCGTTTCCAAAATCTGTTTTGTCTCTAGTGGGCTTTGGACGCTGATAAGAGAAACCACGATTGGAGAATACACAACTGTTTAGTGACTCATTATGGCTAGCATGCGTGGCACTCAAGACTAAACAGTTGTTTTTAAACCAGTCAGATTGACAGCAGTTTAGCTCAGCTATGATAACCAATTACTATGTATACAACCGTAAACGCAGTTAATTTACGCCATTGGTAAAAACTGGTAAAATTCGTTGTTTAATCAGTTGGTGGTAAGATTTTATTGAGATTTTCACAAAGTGTTTGACCACCAAATAAATGTTTTTACCAAAAAAGTTAAATAACAGACGTCACTTTTCGGTTTCCACAACTAGGTAAATTAATATAATGTGTATTTCTTTATTTTTCTTAGAGCAAATGGTTTTAAAGAAACTCTTTATTTTAGCTTATTATATATATATATATATACGTTATAGGTACCGAGTTAAAAATACAGACAACCGTAACGCGTAAAAGCCGAACAAATCGTCGGCCAGATTAGCCCAATGTCGCATTAACATTGAATTCTTTGTAATTTATATCGATTTTAACTCGGCCGGGATTTTAATAGATGGTTAGTTTCTTTGTAACCCTATATTGAGAAAATAGTGTCGCAGTTGCACACATTTCAAAATTCACACACTAAATATAGTCTCATAGTATTCCTGGTAATATTGCTTTCCAATGGTGAAACAACATTTACATGCGACCTTCATGTTCACCGCAAGAGTTCATTTTTACCACTATAATCTGCGCATTGATTAATCACGTACACGACGGTTGCACGGTACCTGATTGGAATGTTTAATATAAATTGAAAGCAAATTGCTTCCTTTACGAGGTACATACTTTGATTGAGCTTTGGTTATCTGGGACATGAACTTTCTTCTTTATAGAAATGTATGAAACACTATAGAAAACACATCAAATGCTTCCCACGGTTGTGAGATTAACATCTCCTTAAATGGTATGGTTGGTGAGAATGATCAATTCTGCTGGTGCTTAACTCTACGAGAGCAACAGGTTACCGGTTCCGGCGATTGATATACGTCCTCGGGAATGTAGAATAAAGCAGCGAGTTGTGTAAATAAACCGTGTTTGCTTAAAACAAACGCAGCGTCGAGCGAAGGCCGAAGAAGTTTTCACGTCTATCCCAAAGTGTAGAAAAAGTTTCAGTGGAACTGCGCACAGCTTATAAGACTAGCAGTTGAAACTGCTACTGTCGGAGAACGACTGAAACCTAGTTAACTGTAGTATTGTGGTAAAAGTTTTTGAAACAATAGTAGAAGTTTGAGATCTAGATCAGAAACATAAGTTATTGAAGTTTAAAAACCATTGCGTTACTATGTGTTAATAATATACTAACATAGTAGATTACGCCAATGTAAATCAGTCATGTAATTAAGTGTATTGGCGAACCTCAACGCATTAAATTGACATTTCAGATAACAGATCTTAGATAAATTGCCAAAATATGAATAAGCCTCAATTTATTATAGCATGCCTTATCGCGCTAGCATCAGTGCCTTCAGAGCAGGGGACCGTTAAATCAAGAGCGAAACGCAGTAACGGGTAAGTTCAACTCAGCTAAACTGTAACACGAATGAATTTGCTGTGTGTTTTAGCTTGTTCATGACATTTACATATTTGTGTCAAGCAGTAGTTTGGTATGTTTCGTTCATTTTAAGTGATCTATGTCATTGTGGTTATATACATTGTATAACATTTGAATACACCAGTAAAAATTCAGATTTTACACCATTTTGTGCATTTTGAAGTAGCAAATATATTATACATGTGTTCAAGACTAACCGAGCGGTTAAACCTTCCATCTGGGTTGTTTTGATATAGGGCTTCAGCGCCGTAGGACATTGAATGAAGAAATGGCTGCTGAATAGTTGTCGCTCGTATTAGTAGTGTGCGTTCGATTCAAGTACCGCCACAAAAGCCTATTCCGTGTGAGGTATTACCCACTCCCGATTTCCAAGGGCATCCAAACTGTTTTGTGTAATAATATTTTAAACCGCTCTGAAAACTCAATCTTTTGATTGTGAGAAATTCGTTGTCAATTGCGAGTAACCGAACTGATTTCAGTAAACTTGGTTATGAACTGTTTCTGTTTGCGTAGAAACACATTAGTTCATGTAATATGCTCAAGCATCAAATCTATTCACCTGCCGTTTGTTAAAATACGTTTAAAAATAAAAGGAAGTTATCGGTTCCATTTAAATACGTCGGTTTTCTCTGATAAATAAGTTTTCGATTTCGGGTTAAATATAAAACCGAGTTATAGGCATTACTTTCCGCTAATTTACTTTAGCCTTCAAAACCATGTCCATCATAGGCCCCGGTGTTTATAATGCAAACAACTTGAGCTATGCGGCAATTGGGCTGCTCTGGCTCGCGGCCTAACTGACTCAAGGAGACGCATTGTTAGAAAAAGAGAATAATTGTTCGCTCACATCCGGCCGACGGCTACTTTATCCGGTATAATTATACTCTCATTAAGTCGGTTTTCTATAGAAATCTAAACATTTTCGGGAAGTATTTAATCATTTTATTTTGAAACGGTATTGGCCCACACCAATATCCGCGTTTACTATTATTCCTTATGTATATTCGTCCCTTAGTTTCTATAATACAAGCAGTACTCGTTTAGGAGAAGCCGAAAACAAAACGGAAAAAATTCGATATAAAAAATGACGTCACCTGTTACCTTTTTAATAACGTCAGAAACATAATAACTGTTTTTGATTTTTTCTAATATTTATAAAATCTGAAACTTAATAATTATTTCTGTTTTATAACTACGGTTGACAAGAAGATATCATATGGAATATTTAGATATTCGGTATTTCCCATAACCATGTTATTTGGGGTATTGTCGTGTTTTATTATCGTGGCTTAACCGACAATTTTCGTATCATGTTCAATATCGTAGCCTTGGATTTACGGTTAAAACCCATTCCGGTAACCAACAATTTCTACGAGACTATCTAGCTTGATAATGACGTCTTACAGACGCATGGGCGTGGGGATAGGATATATGCTCTTTATTGGTGAGGTTGGTTAAACCTTACACTGCTACCGTATGTGAAATGGTTATAGTGTGGGAATTGGGTTAAATGGCAGATCTTGTGTTAAAATTCGGACCTTCGAAGGATGTGTTAAACTTAGAATGTCCTTTATTATTGTTCATTTTTAAATGATGGCCATTCAGTGTAAATTGTACAATATATATTTCATTTGTGTGCCAAGTATAGGAGCCGCCAATTTAATACCGAACGAAGCGGATTTGAATGGCGTTCTTAATATAACTGGCCGCCGCAGTGGTCCCTTTGTCGGCAATTGTTACACAACAAATAAAATTCCTTATTTCACAATCTCCGAGGCCGTGTTGGGAAATCGTGACGTCACAGCAACAAATAAATATGAATCTTTTACAAATAAGCAGTTTGATGTCGAATTTCTCAGCTTTCTGTCCAGTTCAGTAGTTGTATTACCTATTTTTCGTATGCTTTTCCCACGGAAAATAACGATCGAAAGGCTGTCAGACGCTGATACAGCTTAATCAAGGTTGGATGTTGTGTTGCTGTGTTCATAACGTTTAAAATTAGATTCTTTCAAATTGTGTTCGGTACGATTGAAGTAACCCCTGCGAAGGTTGCAGCTCAGGGTAAACGTATTATGTTCAATAATGTGCATTAGCGCGTCTGGCCAAGGTTATCTTATCATGAGCACTTGAGACGGGTATGTTGACTTAAAATCCACTCACCGACTATTATTTCTGGTACGTAGTGTAGAAAAACAAATATAACTCTTTGTGTGTATTTTTCATTTCAATCCGATTCCGATATCAAATCGCAATGAACAGATGTACGAGCGTGACTCGTATTGTTAAAAGACCAGACGGGAACCGCCCGCAACGGAAATCAAAGTCTCTCCGTATTTTGCTTATCAGAGCCCAATTAACGTTTTCGTTCCCAATTTTATTTGATTGCTCAGATTGGCATTACTGCAGTGGGAAAATACTTTGATTACAATCAATACAAAATTTTGTGTTCGCTTTCCAAATGCTTTTCCGAGTAACATATCGTTTTTTTCTATATTATCCCAACTCAAAGTCGTTTTTTACAGGTTTGATTATTTCAATATGATTTTTCGCTTTTAGCTGTTTTCGTTGGTTATTTGTTTAAAACAGTTATGGTTGGATCATGTGTAGGCTTAGCAGACAAAACCGCTATTAACGAACATGCGGTGTGTTTACGCTCGCTGCTCGCTGCAAAATAACTATATACAAGAATGCATATTAACATTATATTATTAACACGTATACAGACAATGTATCTATATATTGATTTCTATGTTGTAGATACTGCTGCTAATTTTCTTATTTTGCTTTAGATATGCATACGGGTCGTATACTTCTAGCCTCTATACTTTGCATACGCCTTCTCACGGCGTATACAGCAAGCGCAATAGAGCAAGGTATAAAACACATTTCGAAATAATACTGTGACTATAATTACAAATGCTGCATGTTTTGAAATTTGCATGGTTCAATAATTCACTTCTGTCTGTGCTAGGTCATCTGCCATTTATATAATGTTGACTGATCTTTTGTGGTTGGGAATTAAATGTTAATAAACATGCTCTTGCATGATGCTGTTATTGCATGTCAAATCCATAATTTCAGCATGATGTTCTATAATTGCAATACTAAACCAGTATGAAAGCGTGCAATTCGCATCCTAACGGCTCAATTACAGCATTTTTGACATTTTAAATCTGTTTTCGAACAAACCATTCTTTTGTGGCAAACTTTTCCACAGGAAACGATTTAAAGCCACTGAGTTGGCGTGGTTTTTCACACCTAGCTAGTTTTCTTACTATTTCTGAAGCATTTTGCGGGCACCTGGCGAAACACGATACCCTACTATCTCAGGTCACATCATTCAAAAACCCTAGTCAGATTTCCAGCAATTTTGACGCCGATTTTCGTACTATTGCAAAGATTTAACACTTAGCCTACCCGTACAAACCAATTCTCCACACTATTAGTTATTACATCACAATAACGAACAAAGCTATTTACAATAAATTATGACAAATATGGAAAAACCAGCCAAGCATTACCTGCCGGTAGAATTTACACCATAGAGATACTAATATCTATGAATAACACTATAATTAGATTTACACTGCGTTTAGATTTAGCTGTTTGACTAAGTAAATAGATTACCGGGTTGATAAGAATTTCGATAAACACACGTACAATAGTTTACTGTAGCTCTGTGAAAAGAGATCTATTACATCCAACACCACTACCATGCTTACATACAGTTTTATGTACTAACTTTCTTATATTTTGTCAACTTACAAACTTTAATGTCACGTCTTGTAACTAATCTATACATTTTCGAATTATCCATGGTTATTTTGGAACGTTCACCGAATTTACTTTCAAATCGTACATTTATCTAATAATATTTTATATCCATGATAGAATATGATCTTTAGGATTTATTATCAAATGTAAAACGCAAAGGGGCATTATATGCAGACACGGCCACTCGTCTGATTACCTCGTTTCCACAGTCGAGTTACCGGAGTTATTGCAGTGTATTGTGTATGATTGAAATGTTCCTTCCGTTTTAGTACAAGCCATTAAATCACTAGGTCCGGACAATGTCTTTTAAGTTTCTTGCTCAAGAACACAACCGACTAGCTAGCGGATATTCTCAATCTAACATACTTTCGACTGAATGGAGCGCTTTCACCAAACACCACAGTTGTACATTGCATGTTTATTTACTTTTTTATCACAAAGTTTCGCTTCAGAGTACAAGGACCTATTGTTTCACTGCCACCAACACACTTAGTGTATGGAATTCATTATATAATTGAACCCACGCAATTTTTCCCCACCAAGTTTTAAAACAGTGCGTCTCTTTTATCCGCACTGATTTTAAACTTCTTTGGGCATTTTTTGTGAATGAACAAAGTCCTCGTCATTCCCTTGCGCGGTTGCCTATCATTCTTCGGAGATTTTATCATCTTGTATCCAAACTAAAACATTCAATGTTTCAATTAGATCAAGTTCACATGTCCCGGAAAGAAATGTATATAGTGGCAGATTCTGTTCATATCCGTCGATTAAGCTCGTTCCGCAAAGATTTAAAAACGGAACCCAAACCTACCTCAAACGCGTCGTATCTCAATGCCCGTGGTCTTCCTTATATTGCAATCCTACAGTCAGGTAAGACAGGCTTCCGTCACTGTTAAATTTGACTCGGTCTTCCTACCAGGATAGAAATGACCAACCCAACCGATTTATTTCCGACTGGTTAGTCTAGTGGTTTAGTGCGATGCCTTTCAACCGAAAGGTTTTAGGTTTAAAACTGGTCGCTAGCTTGCCGGTTGTGTTCTTGGGTAAGGCACTTAACGGACATTCCCTGAACCCAGCAAATTAATGGGTTCTACTAAATTGAAGGAACGTGTTTATCATATACAACACACTGTAATAGCTCCGGTACCCGACAGTGGGCGCGAGGTGATCTGACGATTGCCCGTGTGTTAACCCCCTTGGTTCTCCCATTCACAGGAATAAACACGAATATCCTATTTCAGTTACGTAGTTGCGAGCCGATATACGTACTCAATGCGTCTGCAGCGCGTTAGAACGGATGAGTGGAAGTGCTGTCCCGGCTTTTCAGGCGAGAAATGTGAAAACGGTGAGTGAATTTGACCACATGGGTCCGGACACCTGCGTTTAAACCAAGATTACTAGATTTCGTGTCACCTTACTTTTTAATTTTTTTTACCGACCCAAGTTTCGAACCCATGATGGGCTCGTCATCAGGACCGTTTTTTTTTGTATGAGAGACGGTATATGTACCGGTCGCATTAACCATTCGCCCACAATACCGTACTTCTTTATACGTTTTCCGTATTACTTTTTTTTACTTTCTTTATGCCACCTAGGCTGCCATATAGGCATTAAAAAAGATAAAAGTTTGTTTCCATGGTTGAATAATTTTCCAAAAATAGTTAGAAACGGAAAATAAAACTGAGAAACGGAAAATAAAATACAAGTAAACCTCCGTGGTTTAGGCAAAATATTGTCTGTGACTTTTGTAAACCACCGGAGCTAAAATATTGGGTTTAGGTTCATTGACAGTTACATTTTTACAGTCACGCTATCACGAATAATTTAGCGTTAACTATAAACGGCTTGCTGTATATAACCTGCTGCTATTTTAAGCTTTTTATCTAAACTTGAATCGTAGTAAATCTAAACTAGAATTAAATAAAGAATGTAACTATATTGGAATATTAGCCTGTCGTATAGATATATTAATATATCTATATAACATATATGCTATACCTTTGGGTATCCCATGCTTATTTGTCTTTTATTAAACTTTTACATTAGTTTAATATTAAAGTATTTTGCCAAGTGTTAGTTTGCGTGAACGTAAAATAATATGAAAATTTATTATCCTTTTCTCAAAAGTTAACACGTATACAGGCAATGTATCAATATATTGATTTCTATGTTGTAGATACTGCTGCTAATTTTCTTATTTTGCTTTAGATATGCATACGGGTCGTATACTTCTAGCCTCTATACTTTGAAACAAAATATTGTTACAAGATATCGTTATAAACTTTATGGTTCCTGTACGGTGAAAGACGATAGTCTTTAGCATAAAACACATAGTATTATTTAGGCAGCATTTTGTAACACAATTTTGGTCCAAAAAAGAAACACTTTAACAATTTAATAATTTATTGTTTTTTAAGACGTGTTCTAACGACTGTCGATTTGGCGTTTTTTCCCGTTTTGCAAATTTTTATCAAAGGTCCTGCATCGTGTTTTCATCGTGGAAACAAAAAATAAACTAAACTAATTTATAAAATGCCGCCTACCCCACACCCCTGGTTACTCAGTTTACTTTCGGTTGGTTTAATTTTTTTCTTTTTTCAACCCAAAAATAAAGGTGGTCTTACTGTGTCTAGACGCAAAAAATACCTGCTGACCTAATACTCGTTCGCCATACTTCGGAAACCACACTCACCAGCGGTTCCACGACTGTTAGGAAATTACCACTTCGCGAGTGGTTTGTTCGACGTTTGCTTTGAGAGAAGTTAATTTCGAAAATCATATTTTACAAAAACTTTTGATCTCAACGAATAAGTCTGTATCGTTTTAATTTGGTTTCAAGTAATATTTACGCTTTTTAGTTTTTGAGTTATTTTTAATTATAGCTGGCTAAAATTATTTCTTTTTATGCAATATTTATATATTCATGCTTCTTTATAGTTATAAAAACTACAAAAATATTCGCAAAGCGAAATATCTGTTGACCTACTAACCGTCAAAATCGGGTTGTTCGCGTTGAAAAAGAATTCCGATTGTGTTTGCATTCTTCGTTTGAACGTAAGGTCATTTGGATCGTTAAAACTATTTGGTCATAGAAGCCATTATGATGCAATCGCCGATAACGCAGCGGAACCATTTACGCGATCAAAGTAATCGCCGTAAATTTTCAGACATAAAACTAACATGATTTGCGCACATGCGATAGATGTTAGTACAACACAATCGTTCTGCGGTTACTGGAGAAGCGATTTGTAATGTCGTCTTTACCGTGTAGTTAAACATAGTTTTTAAAAGTAAATATAGCTCTGACCCTTACTAATTCTAGCGATATCCTCTAAATCTCATAATCATAATCTTTTAATCCGAACCGTGTACATCTCGCACCCAGTAATCTACCACCGAACGGAACGTGTGTTTTTATCCAAAATCGACGGAATTATAATTCCTGGCAAAAGTCGTGTCAGCATAAAAACGACAAATACATCATACACTTAATATACTATATGTATGCTTAGTGTATGTATAGTTTTTTTGCGAAAAGTTGAAAAATTATCGAGTGTAAACATAAACAAAAGGCTGATTTGTTTTTAGCGATTATCTTTAATTAGTTCATGGTTCTGGAAAAAATGTTCAATTTTACAATTAAACATTTAAGACTCACCCATACCTATTTTCAATGCCAAAAGCGAATTTCCTTAAAGGAAATGGGAATAGACGTCAATTTCCCCGCAACGTATAAAAAACTACCTGCTGCCGAACATGTTTCCTTTTTATACATTTACCAGGATATTGTGTTTTAATACTGTGTATTGTCTATTGCGCCTTATATACAGACTCGCGGCGCGGAAACCATAATTTCGTTTAAAGTACCGTTTTGTCGGATATGGCCATCGTTTTACAAAGGATTTAGGAAATCGGTAGATGTTCGACTAATTGGTACTTGAAAGCGGTCACTGCGGTTCAAAATACACCGCTGTCCAGATGAGTCATTAATTTAAAGTCGGCGCGAGAGATTACGGCGCTTGCGGTCGTGAATCGGCCCTGTTATGTGTTTGTTATGAGGGTTTTAACACGAAACGCCCCATAACGCTGAGGCGCAGTACAAAACGCCACATTCTCCCAATCGATACAGACTTTGCTTTGAACGTGAATCACCCATCCTGTCTTTCCGGGACAGCGATTAATTCATCAGAGCCGAAATTTGGGGTTGATGACCGCAACGTTACGAGCATCCAAACAATCCGCTTGACGGTGTGTCGGTAACATATATTGGACGATTTGGGTGGCATTTTTAAACCAATAGTACGGTCGTGTGGCCAAATGGTTAACGCGACCGATACATATACCGACTCTTATAAAAAAAACGGTCCTAGTGACGAGCCCTTCATGGGTTCGAAACTTGGCTCGGTTAAAAAAAAATTCAAACTAATAATTGCCGGTTCTGCAATCTTATGCCGTATTTATGCCACCTGCTCACGGGAACATCAAATTTATAAAAAGGCGGTATGTAGTTTATGCTTAGAAGAAATCCCATGTAAAGTATATACGTTCAAAATTGGAACATAAAAAGAAAATCAATTTTATTTTTTGGTATTCTGGCAGAATACGTTTATAATCAAATAAATTGACAAATTGGATAACACAACAAAGCTTTTAGTAGCAGAATCATAAGAACAGACAAAACCATTTAAATTGAACGGGTAATCAATCATTAGTTGATGTTACCAATTAGCCATAGTTAACCCGCTCATTAAGCCTATTTAGTGTAATTACTAGGTTCTGTTTCAATACGACTACTAACTGTTATAAGTCATGAACACGATTTTCGGTGCGAAAATGTTTGTCCGGTCGATTCGAGAATGTTCAACCTGCGGTCACGCTCCGTTAGGAACGTGTGACGTCACTAAACTATGCACAGCTGGAAGCGATTGTCGATTCTCAATTAGCGTGAATCCGGCGAAACAGACCGCCGTGTTACGTCACAGTGGACGCCCGATTGCATCCATACATCAATGGTTCACACAAAACGTCACAATTAGCTGTTCAACTCTGAGAAATCACCAGAACCCCCAATCGTACAGTCGTTTAAGCGCAATTG
Organism: Ciona savignyi; assembly: GCA_000149265.1. Classification (NCBI taxonomy): domain Eukaryota; kingdom Metazoa; phylum Chordata; class Ascidiacea; order Phlebobranchia; family Cionidae; genus Ciona; species Ciona savignyi. Next base: position 3,044 of record AACT01018433.1, on the reverse strand, counting down.
ATCGAAATTCAACGTTTTAATCAAAGTTCTCAAAAACCACCATAAAAACATTAAAGAATTAGTCATAATTCGATTTCAAAACAGCACAGGATATTCCGTCATCGCCAATCACTATTTAATTGCCAATTATTGAAAATCGGGAAGTACTAGGAAAAAATACTCGTAATAAAATGTTGTATTTTATTTCAGTGTGCTACAATTGCAGCATACTCAACGACCTGCAGGAGCAAATGCAAGTTCTTAGCCAACAGGTAAGCATGACCTAGTTTAGAAACTCATTTCTATATCTTATTTCCCGGTAATTATAAAAATAACACTAGTTATTTACAATAATTATACCAGCATTCAAGGAAATCTGAGCAGTAATCGTTGGCACGGCAAATATATTGATAATGATAATGGTTTATACCCGATATTTAAACATTTCTTCTGCAGTTGCTCAATATTGTGTCAATTAGCCTGTTACGTAGTAGACTATACTTTATTTAACCATACTGAGTTTCGATCCTATGACGGGTCACCACGACCGTTTTTATATATGAATCTGTGGCGTATACCATTCTGCCACACGACCATTTATTTAACCTTTACTTTTTAATCTGAGACTCTCCGAAATGTAACCAAGAGATAATAAATAACTTTGCGTGAAACGTTTCCTTAAAAGTGTTATTTGCGACAATTATTTTAACTTTTTGTCCCGTAGACTTACCTGTATATAAGCGTCATTTAAGACTCAGGTTTTCGCTGGTAAACTTGGCGGCGGTTTGACTTTGACATTACTCATTTTGCGTTTATCCTTAACAATAACAAGTACGCTCTTAATCAGGTTAGCATGGCTAGAAAATCAGAGGAAACGCAATTGTTAGATCACCCCAAGATAAACCATCTTGAAAGGCTTTTGCCCCCAGGAGTTTTTCCAATCATCTAGCTGGTGCTTTATGTTGCGCCGCACCGGATAATGCTGCGATAGTTCACAAATACAAAGCGCGGTACGAAGGGGGCAAAGGGCGACGTTATAAACTCAGCAGGAACTGACCTTTCCGAATTAACTCCACTATTAAGCGTGACGTTTAGAACTGCGTCATTTTTCTGAGGTGACATATTTATAAACCGAAGATATGAGAAGCGAGATACGCTAAACGATAAGCGACTTCAAATAAAAGCTATGACAGGGGAAACCGAATTTGGGAGAAGCCGTGACAATTGGTTTAAGTTTTCAGTTTCTTCGAAATTTAAATCGCGGTCATTCGTAACTCTCTTGATATCATATTTGTAAATATTTGATTTGCTAATGCGCCACCCACAATATTTGTTACTTACGTATGAACACATTGAACTTAATTACATTCCGTTTTCCATTTCTCCTTTGTGCAGTGAACCCACTTGACCCTTTTAACTTTTATAGCTTGTATAAAATGGATGTTGTTGGTTGTCAAACAGGCACTGTTGTTTTCTATTTTAGTTGCACCATAATCAATTGATCGGCAACTAAGACCGTTTATTATACAGTAAATAATTCGGTTGCAATAACTGTTCAGTTTAGATTATTATTTATTTTCACGATAAAAACACAAAGCGGGACTATTGATAAAATATGGAAAACGGGAAAAAACGGCAAAACGACAGTCGCTAAAACACGTCTAAAAAAGCAATAAATTATCAAGTTTCGGTATAATTAGACGTGGCCGCTAAAATCCACCCAACTGTGGCACACACAGGCAATGTGTATTAGGAGGGAATTCGTAGGGAAGGCCAAGATTACGTTTATGTAGAAGCATACAAATACAAAACTCACGAAGATTTGTGTATTTATTTGCACCAAAGCAGTCTTCGCTAGCGGAAGCGAAACGGTTGTAAATCTCCTACCAACATGTAAACTCCATTCACACCTGTCGTTTATCTTTGCCCAGCATGTAAAGGTGTCAGCTATGTCAACTTGTGTAATAGCGTGCTTGTCGTACTTGTTGAGGTAAATCGTGAGGAAAATATGGGTTTGAACAACGTGGTTGTGCTCTGTACTTTGCAGCTGAAACATATTATAAAAAGAATACGAGATTTCACCAAGAAGGGTTACGTCAGCCTTATTTTCAACGTCGGATTATTGTATGTGTGTTGTATATGATTGAGACTTTCTTTCATTTTGGTATTACTTATCAATCAAATGGGTCCAGACAATGCCCGTTAATTGCCTTTTCCAACAAAACGAATATACAGAATTACGTTCCCGGAATTTAAACACATTACAGTAGTATCAATATTGACGTACAATGTTATTTACAGCGTACAATAATTGAAATCAAAAGAGATATTGTAATCGGGAATCCGGATAGATTAAAGTTACTAATGACAAGGCGAACCAATTATAGTTATAAAAACGCGCCAATTCTGTTTACACAGTGTGTATTGCCGATTTAAGGCGCCAATACCGAACGCTTTATTTAGAAATAATGTTAAATGATTAATCGACCTTTGTAGTTTGACGCAATCGTGAATTATTCAAGTATATTTAACCAGTTGTATTTAATTCAGGTGGCGGGAGGTTCGGTGGGTGGTGGCTCCTTGCCAACTGACAACGTCGTTTCCCGTGGGCCACAGGGGCCACCGGGGCCTCGTGGGCCAGTCGGGCCACCTGGTAGGCGTGGGGTGAAAGGTGAAGAGGGTGCTGCAGGAACCAACGGGCGACATGGGCGTCCGGGTGCAAAGGGTTCCACGGGCGCCGATGGACCACCGGGGCAAATTGGTCTTCCAGGTATTGAATTAGAAATTACGTCTGAGATCCATTGCAAACAACTATGTCCGTCCGGTTAGTGTGGCGGTTAAGTGCGTCACCTTTCAACCGAAAGGTTGCAGGTGCGAAACTGGTCGCTAGCTAGTCGGTTATGTCCTTGGGCAAGGCAATTAACGGACATTGCCTGAACCCAACAGATTTATGGGTTTTACCAAATTGAAGAAACGTGTCTATCATACACAACACACTGCAATAGCTCCGGTAACCTGACAGTGGGCGCGAGGTGATCTGGCGATTGCCCGTGTGTTAACCCCCT
>AACT01018065.1:0-12777 GCA_000149265.1 Ciona savignyi | reverse complement strand
TTTAAAAATCAATATTTAACCTAATACTGGCACTGTAATGAAAGGTTACGAATCAGTGCCAAAATTTCCGCCCGTCGACATCGATTATCCCAGAATGGATATTGGCCATGCGACTGCTTATACAAGCTCGGCGCAGTGAACATTGCTTGGCGACAGACAGCATTGGTCCCGCGCAGAAGGAAACTCCCAAATCACAGGTCACAAAGAAAAAAAGAGGACAGGTGCTTCGGTCCATAACCATGGTTTATAAGGAAGAAATTGAAGCCACTTTGGTCAGAAGAATTCAGCACTAAAAAGGAAGTTCGGAAATATTGTTTCAGCATTTGCAATAAATTTCCGTAAGTTGTAGATAATGTTTTTAGGAATAATCCCATTTTTAGTAATAATTCCACATTTATTTAAGTGTACATATATATTTTTTTAACAAAGGCCTTAGTTTAACCAGCACTGTACACAAATTAAGTTTTAAATTGTCCAATCATTCTAAAAGAAGTTATTTATTGTTTCAATATACTTATTCTTATGCTTTTCGAAAGGTTTGGAAAAGTTTTGTAATTATAGCTCACATAACATATATAATATTTATTGGATCAATTATTTCATACATGTTTTATTATTTCTGTCGTGGGGTGACGAAACTTGTTATAACAAGTTTGTTATAATCGTCATATTATACTTCGTGATAAAATATCAAGTATCAGAAGCTTTATATGTAAAAAAAGTTGACATTAACTTCAGCGAATGAGCATTTAGTGATTAGCTTACGGCCACAAAAGCGCAAAACATCATCGAGGATGCAAACCGACTGAATAACCTGTCTGATATGATGACCGCAATAGACCAGTAGTAGGAACAATTTGTATGGTCTGAGAATATTCGCCTAATAAAATATGCTATAGTATGGTATTTGGTTTGTGAATTGTGAACTAAACTTAAGTTTAAATATAAATTTCAATTGTATTCTTTCGACAGAAGGGACACAAGAATGAAAAATATTCAGATCGTCGCATCTTTTGGTCTAGTTTGCTTTATATCGAGTTGCGTTGCGCGGAGTATTTCGGATGCCTTGCCCTCCATTCGACAAGATGATACCCGACACTCTATCGTGTGAGTAATTTGAAACGTTTCGATGTATTTTAGTCGGGATAGAGATATTTTACCCCCGGGGTAAAAGACAATGCCTTGTATACAAAAGAATCGTAGGAAAATGGCCAGTGGCACTGTGCAGAAAATAATTTCAGGAAATCTTACCCCACGGTTGTCTTACGGCGTGTGACCGGAGCTAGTGTGCTAAATATGATTGATACGTCTTGTATGTTTTAATCAAGGGATGTTCGTTTAAATGCATTGCTGAATTTATTTTATACTTTGATCATTAAAAACAAAAAAACAGCTGTTTACAGCACCAATAAACTATACAGAATAACCGGAAAGCCATGCTAAGACATCAGAAATCGAGCTGATACATAATGGACCCATTTATTATTTAACTGCAGCGATTTGGTGTTTAAGCAACTTAACACTAACTTTAATATTATATTATTAATAAGCATTAGTTTTTGCTTAAGCTTTCAAAGAGCTACCGCCAAGTTAAAAACTACGGCTAACATGGATGAAGTTACACTCAAAATTGCAGGAAGCGTCAAAGCAACGCCGATCTCAGTATTCAAAATAAAAAGACGCGGCAAATGAACGAGCTCATTCGGCAATATTACATCAGCTCGATATTGAAAGAAATCAAAGGAAAACGTAACCGACGACCGTTATCTGCAGACGAGAAGGGTAAGTGTTATTTAATTTGAACATGGTGCAAAAATTGTAGCGCTGTTTTATTCGTCGTTTTATCGGGCCAAGTATCAATCTATTGAACACCGCGCTCGGTGAGGGTTTTCATGCTGTTTTAACGAAACTGAAACGCGTTAATCGTACAATAATGCAGAATAGGATATTCGTAGTTACACTAGCAGACTTGGAGCAGTTGGTTGTAATTCTGGTAATAAGTATGCCGAGTGCCACTGGCCGGGATGACTTAGCTATTTCAATCTAAAGTGTTTGTTAATTAATATTGCTCACGGTTGGTTTACTCGTTCTAAACCCACTTCTTCCAAACCAATGATATATATCACATTTCATGGCGGTGTTTTAGATTTTAGAATTAAAAGAAAGTTTTTGCATCGAAAAATCTTTTATATATATTTTTTTGTTTATTTATTAACCATTCAGCCACAACCGTACGATCCTCAAATCTTTATCACTAGGCGTATTTTTAAATATAATATTTTGATGTGTCGATCGCGCTTACCGTCACCCTGCAGCTACGTTCAAGCGCGTAAATTAATAAGGTGTGCCTATTTTCAGCAACCGCCTGTCGTCACGCCATCCAGTATTGCCAGGAAGGCGAAGTAACGGACGACAACGACACCACTTTTCTTGTGGATCAGAAGAGAGACATAGAGCGCGATTATTCCGGTATGAGAAATGTTGTTGTTATTATTATAACCTCCATGACCGAGCAGACCTCTGGTCGTTCAGCACAGAATAAACTTTCAGTACAAAATGGTGGAAGGTCGTCTCAAAATCATTGTGTTAATTTCTATGGCCTTTCTTAGGGAGACACGCATCGTCGAAGTATTGTGTCGTTTCGCGTAAACCCATTTTAATTAGTTTGTTCCACTGCTGCAGGTGGTTTGTGGCCATTGTCATATTTTGTGTCGTATGGATTTTATGGCTTCAATCAATGTTCAGGATAATTTTATTGCGTATAAAACAACTTAGCGGTCGATGGAGAAAATAAAGCCATCCTTGCACAAAGGAAAATCCGAGTGTTGTGACGTACCAGAATACTATTGTGTCCGACGGCGTGTTACGTCATAAAGAAAAACTCTGAATGAAAATAAAATTAATTCGGATTTTGATTGCTGTTTTTATCGTAAGGTTTTTTTAATCTTCTTTGTGAAGTAACAAGATTGACAAGACCAAACCTCAAGAACACCTTGCTGTTAATTTTATGTTCAGAATAGGTGTTCAACAAAACGATAGCAATACATATATTATTTTCTCAGATTCTGAAGAAGACCTTCACAACATATCGTCGAAATCCCAGCCCTGTCTACCACTTTCGGCGCTCGACAGCAGCAGGTCGGATGTGGACTCGTCCGCCGAACGACAATCACTCGACCAGTCACAAATCGGCCGCTCGATGGCAGCATTGCTCGATATGTACGCAAACGGGAGATCAGACGTTGCAGCTGATCTGTTCACTTTCTTTCAGCAGCAGTACGATTTAACTCAGCGTTGAACTTGGCCGTGGCACAAGCCGATCGTTTAAGAATCTCTTTTTCAAGACTCAAGCGCGGAAAACTTATTTATACACACGGGTTAATATGATGATTCTTGCGTCGGCTGCTTCACTGTAAATAACTATTTCCACTTTTTCAAATAAATGTCGTGTTTGAGCACAAATGTGTCATAGCCGCACGGAAAGTAATAAGACCGCACAGTGAAAAGGGAAATATTCGGAATTCAAAGAAATAGTTAGGTAACAATTCAAAAAACACTTTTGATGACGTTACGAATCGATTACGGCATAATTGTGAAGATTGCTGATTATACCGTTTGGTAAAAAAGGCACGAACAGAAAAAGAAAACACTTAAATAAAGTTTAACGACGTAATCCAATTGGTGACGTCATCTAAATACCGTCGAGTCGGGTAGGGTCAAAAGGGACATATCGGACGCCGTCGAAGCGGATTCGGAGGACGAGAAGAAATCAATTGAGTGTTCCGAGGTTGACGGACGTTGGATGGACACGCGTGGGCTTACTTGGAAGCTGCCACTAGGGGAGCTCTTTAGTTCCTAACAATCGAGGGTAGAATGAATAAGTGAGGATGAAATCACAGCTGGGGTTTGTGGGGCGGCAACGTCGGTTTAAACTTAAGTTTTGAGACACTTTTGAAATAACTCTTCTGACATGATTTTTAGACATTAAACGGCAAGCAACTTTCCCGAAAGTACAAAAATCAGCGATCTCTCTCGCACAGTCCTTGTTTAGTTAAATTTAAGAGAAATGACGTATTTAAAAATGTTGTGAAAGGTATTTTGTTCCAATTAAAGACATTCGTACGAACCTGCAGACGCTGCTCCAAATCTCGTTCTTCTTCGAGGAATTGGTGGATGGAAGATGACGTGACGTCACTAGTTACGTCATTCAACTCGCTTCCGTTGTTTTGGTACTGCAGGTATCTGAGTAGCAAGCAGTGGTAAAAACTTAATGAAGAAAACGATTTTGTCGATGTAACAACAACTATCGTATTTCTACTAACGGGTAAAGAAAATTAACTAGTTAGTAGATAGTTAGCAGTCAAAGCGTAAAGATTACAGACGAGCAGCGCACACCACTCCTTATGTACTTTAAAATGTAAGCTACTTTCATTGCCAAACAGTGGACCTATACTGTTTTGGACTAAAATTTGTTTTCCACGCACAGAAGCGTACTTACATTTGCATGAACTTATTTTCTCGCGCTTGTCTGTTTGCATCGCGTCGCTTGGATTGTATGGATTCCAAGCTTTCGTAGATTCGATCCATCCGATACAACATGGCCATCTGCGCCTCACGCTGTCGTGCTCCCTCACCCAAACTCTCTTCAATGTGGGAACGTGCCTGTTGAAATACCTTGCTTGTTAATTGATTCCAGGCGTGCTACCAGTATGGCTGACTGGAAAGCTTAGATTTAGTCTAGTGGGCAAGTTGAAGATGCGATTTTACATCAATTTAAGATTTTTCGTCACCTTTTTGGCTTCCACAAGCCGGCTATACGTCTCTAACACGTCTCTCTTTTTTCTCCAAACGTCCTTCGCGCTTTCTCGCCTCTGGTATCGTTCGAACCTTCTCTCGCATATTTCGCTTGTTTTGGGCGACATCCCTGTAAAAAAAATTAACTGTTAAACAAATGACAAAAACCAAACAGACAAAGCAGCCGTGTCTTGTATGGCCACAATAATATGCACAGTAGATGGATAAGACCAAAACTGTTTCGTAAATTTGTCAAAACAAATGGCAATATATATGTACATTTAGTCATTCCAATAATTTATGGACAGTTTTATTACATTTACTCAGTATAATAATATTTTTGAACATAAAGTCTTGACAAGATAGAGGAATTAATCAGAGCGCCGTGTTGGTGAGTCCCGTGACAGCTAGAGTGGTTCTTGCAACACGGATAAACCGTCAAGCATGCATTAGAGTTACGGGAGTTATTGCAGTGTGTTTGATTGTTGATACTAATATTGCTGAAAATATAATTTATGACAGATCATACAATTTATTTTATCAAAGTAATATCGCTGGCTGCGCAGAAAGTGCGCAGGGTGAAGATCGAATCATAGGTATCCGGTTATGCAGGACCTTCGTTCTTATACCCTTGACTAACTCGGAGAATATAGTCAGAACACATAAATCCTACTAGTTCGCTACTAACCATAATTTTAGATCGGAATAAAGTAAAATTCCAAAACCTATCATTATCAAAAAGTACTATGTTGGGTTTATGTGTGTGATTACGACAATTACCCTTTAAACATCACAACACAACGGGAAAACACACTCACCAGTTTCGTAGACTTTGATCGCTACGTCGATGAGCGATATCCACGCGTTGGCGCTCGAGGTATCGGCGGTTGCAAGCTCATGCTCGCTGGTGATGTTGTAGTCTCCCTCTTTCTCGACGATGCGAAACCGCTGCTTGTGTGACGTCATACCCGGCAGGGACTGGTCGGAAATAAATAGGGAATTGCTCGTCAAAGAGTCACTATTATGATGAACGTGCTATCGTAATTTATTAATGCTGTTTTATTGTTTATGTCCTATATGTGAACGCGTTTCTGCTACAGGTTATACCTCTCAGGTACTGCTTGGTGAAAATTAAGTTTAGTGGGATAGCGTGATAATGTTTTGCAAATTAATTAGAACGAGTGAACAATAATAATAATACTCCACGCACGCTTACCTCCACGTGCATATTCCCTGTAAGGTAGATCTGTTCCTTCATGTATTGTCCTAGCATTGTGACGTAGAGAGAGAGCTTCGTCCCGCGCAAAATAGCCCATCGTTTCTTCCAAGTATCAGTACCAGGCTTCCGAGAATACAGCCAACCCTGTAAAACGTGTATGCTCAACGACTTGTGCGGTAAACTGTGTAATCCGCCTGGCCAAGTAACTTAAAAGTAGAGTTTAATTTGCTATATGAAGAGAGTAAAGGCCATCTAGAAGATTGCATATTGCAATAAACCTTAAGCATTAACTGCTTTGTTAACGATTTTAATGTCGTAACTCAATTCATATGGCGCGCGTAAATCTGAACGTGATTTATGACCAAAAAGGTTTAATTTTTAATATCTTCATATGAAACGTAGGCTCTACGATACATAAGAAAAATAAAAAAATTCGTACAAATGGTACTAAGGAAATTCGTTAAAATGTTTTGTTTCTCTTTTAAAATAGAAAAAAATGTCGCGTTTTTTATTTTAACACGCAGAAGTATGAATCTAAATATTCTCGTAATTACCCATTTCCGCTTTTTAGAATTGACCCAATTACAATTTTTAAAAACAAACGGTAACTAAAAAAATCAATGAGCAGGGACGAAAAAAACTCACGGTTTTCATGATATCGGAGTACTCGGTGAGGCAAAGCCACTGCATGGAACGGTAAAAGGCGTGGGATCGTGCTACTTCGGTGCCGATCATATCTGATATCACTGATAAGAGCTGTTGGAACGTCACCTGGGAACGGTAGATGCATGCTGGTGAGGTTTTGAAACGGTGTGGGGGAAGCTAAAGGAGGGATAAGGGAAGGCGGAAAACTAAAATAAGAATGGGCCAATAGGGTATTAGAGTTATTTTTAGAGTTGGGTTTAGGTCGGTTAGAATTAGTTTCCATAGTTTTAGTAAGCAGTTTTCCTTCTTCCCTTTTCCCTCATTTTAGTGTTGCCCAACGATGTGTTGCAGTATAGGTGTGGGGATGGTTCTTTACCGTGGCACTGGCTTTTAACCTTGTGGTTTCACGGTGATCGTGTTAATTGCGGCGGCGCGTTCGCATGACACACTGGGACCAATATTGGCCATGAAATCACATTACTCCTAATCCCAGGGCGTTTTTGTGGATCCCGGAACCAACAGACCGGCTTGCCAGTGTCGTTGAGCTAACAGGTTAGATATTTAAAAGGCATTGATGAATGATCACGATTATAAAGATCATCGAACCCCCAAATATACTTCCTTCGGTTAACACAAATAGTAGGCAATGGCCAACCATTACCATGTAGACGATCGGTACTCTTAGTGGTTCAGTTAAGTCATCATTTTTAGTTTAAACTTCGTGTGCGCTGTTCTGTATCATTAATACCATGTTGTATCGTGGACAGCATTAATACATAGTGTGCTTGTGATCGGATTAATGCATTTTTTATCCGGATGACTATCATTGCATTCCATCAAAGAGCTGCTTGACAGCGTGAAAGCGAATTTACAAATGAACCATTTCTTCGATTCAATCCTTTTCTTTCTTGTTTACCGACTTACAGCGCGTGGCGACGAGATCAATGTAATTTACCCGATAATAAAACTTGACAGCGCCTCGCTAACATTGTAGGTTGGACTTTCTAGGTCGAGTTTTACGATTGCGCGATTCCCCGAGCGTGCGATCAATTCGATAATGGAGCGCGAAATTAAAGAGATTATTCGCAGATTGGCGCGAAGTTCAAATAAACCAATCGCGGCAGGAGGTCGTTTCCTTGCATCCACGGGTCGGAAAATGAATAATTAATCACTTGAGTCTGTCGCCTTTACGCACTAAGAAAGAAGACGCTTTGTACCGTTGATAGACAAACACATTAACCGCCAAGTATGCACCACGGGAACTGGCGCACGCTATATCTATATCCCATGGGAGACGTTAAGTATATAATCCGTATTCGCACTTTTATCAAAAGATAGAGCGAATATTTCACGCTCTCTAGTTTTCACCATTCACTTAAGCATCTTTTAAGATTCCCAGCACCCACAAAAAAATAATTTAAAATCTTACATTAAAATCTGCTTTAAACTTATGATACAAAACAAATTGACTACAATATCAGCCTTATAAATATTACCTGTAAAGGCGGCATCGGTTCGTACTCGTCGTTGGCATTTTCGTAGCCGGCGTCGCCGTTGATCGAATCTTGATCGTGCGATTGCTGCCACTGTATTCCAAGGCTTGCGCACAATTTGCGAAGCAACAATTCAGCCTGGGAATAAAGAAAGTTGACTATGTACTTCTTGCTGTATTTTCAAAACACAGATTTTCTTTGAGCTCAAAACGTACAACTTAAAACAGTTTCTAACACGTTATGTATGTAAGCGTGGGACAAATAATTTAAGATTTTGATTAAATAAATAAAGGTTTATTGCATAGCACAGGAAATGCTGTATGCAGATATAAATTTGATATAAAATGTGTAAGAGAGTGTGACTAATATGGCCGATATGGATTAACTAACAACAAGAACCCGTCCTTTCATGTGTATTTTCCTGTACATACCTCCTCATAGTCAATGCTTGGTGGATAAGTGTCAGGCTCCGATATTTTGGTAAATATGCAGAACAACCAGTACAATGCATCAGCTAGCTCATTAGGTACCACTGAGTCGAGATTATCAACAAGAGGGTTATTAAGATATCTATGTCTGCACAATGCCCAGCAGGTGGCAGATAACTTCTCGGCATCTATTGTTTGGTGGGCCGTAGTATCCTGAAATTATCTTATATTAGAATTAAGGTAGACGTACATTTTAGGACTAACCAAAAGGTTCTTGGTGACACCTTAAAGTTTAGGAGACTTTTAAGATTTATATTCCTGGTGAAACATATAAATAAAAAGCTGAATATGATGGAAGAGGTCTTTACATACCATGACGTATTTCTTGTACTGGAAAAATGGAACTTGGGAATATTGCAAAAAATGCTTTTGAACTGCAATGTCCTTGTGGTGGTCTTCGCCAAGCAAGTCTGTCAGTGAAGTCGACATATTCTAAAAATAAATCGATGCTTAAAAAGGTAAATCTAAGCAATTATACGATATTGTGTAAGTACTAAGTATAACTGTACAATGGCTTTATATATTACAAAATCGGTTAAGCTTTACTCTTCATCTAGTCAGACACCGTAGCTATAGTTGTATATCTAGGCAACACCTGATAACTTACCATTAAACGGCCAAGCAGGACCTTTCCAGAAGCTTTTAAGTCCAAAACAGAGAAAGCATGCCATAGCGGGTTTAACGTTGTATCGGTGTAGCATTTATGAGTGATGTTGCTGTGCTTAAAGTGCGCTGTGGATCCATTGAGGTTGGTAACACTCGCGCTGTTTGGCATTGCACAGTTGTTAATCACGTCCGCCACATGTAACTGCGACACTGAAACCAGAAATTTAAATAAAATTAGGAACAACTTTAAAAATGCTATTGAATAACATTTTAAGTAATATTTGATAGATACTCTTCTTTAGATCAGTTACACTTGTAATTATACAACGTTTTGAAATATTTTGTACATAAATTTATGTAAACAAATAACTTTGAAATACCTACCAGACAACTTGTTTTTATTAAACTACTTAGCAATGGTGTTTATTATTAAAATGCATATTTAATTAAAACAATAAATTAACAACTTATAAGGTTTTATACTGTATAGGCATCCTACAAAATTTCCCTCTGCTAGACTACAAATGTATGGTAAAAACAAAGTACACTGATAAATTTAAAAAACTGCTTTAATTACCGAGAACATCTTCAAACTCAAATGTTAGGTTGTGGTAGGCACGCCATATCTGTTACCGTCTGTTTTCTTTTGCTTCTCATAGACAGACGCCGTAAACTTTTGCCACGAGAAGCCCGCCTCTCCATACCTTCTAATTTGCTGATAATAAAACAATCAATGCAACAAAAAAGACAAAAGCTGCAAAACGAACAATAGAGTTAGCTCAGATAGTTCCAGGCAATATAGTTCTTTGAAAACTCTAACCACTATACTTTTGCTGAAGATAATACTTTAGGCCTAAGTATAATACACAGACAGTATTTGTATTTACCACACATATCCAATAAACAAATGATGTGTGGAATGTAATAGTGCCTACGGTATATATAGCACAGGAACAATTACATTCCACCTGACATCTCCATGTATTACATATGAATAGTAAATAAATATTCTCTCTATTTCTATATCCTTACTTGCATTGTTAATTTATGGTTCACAGCTTAACAAAGGGGCTCAAAATCGAATCCTGTGCTTAACAAGGCTGTTACCACACACACCAACTCACTTAGCATCTGGAAATAAGTAGGGAATGAAAATGAAAAAGGGAATAATTAAGTGGCTACCTGCCAGACAACTAGATCTAATATCACAGCAGGGTGCCAGACGCTTCACAGCAGCATGATTATCTGGTGGCTGTGTGCTATTAGCACTTTGCATCATTTCCTGTTTCCATTTCTCTTTCTTCTACTATAAAAGAACAAACTGCCATGGCTGATAGGGTCTTCTTTGAACTACAAAGGATGATGCTTTAACGTATTTTACGCTAACTGTATAAATAAACTATTTCCAGCTAAATTAACGACCACAGTGTGTGAAGCATGATTTGTTATGATTGGGTACTCAGGCAGTCTAACAAAATTGCACTGTCAGTATAGCTTGACAATAATTGGTGCAATTATGACATTTCCTGAATTTTAATCCCATACCTTATTGCCTGCATTAAAAATATGTCTCTTGTTAGCTCCTTGCCTATTTCACTACTTGGTTTTCTTATCTGGTAACTGTTTTAAAACCTGAATATGCACATTGTATAATTTGTTAATTGAATTTTTACCTTTTAACATATTTAACAATCACACAAACTACAACTTTAAAAAACAAAAGAACACAATGGTGTTACTGCAAAGCAACTAAACTTGCATTCAACTGACACTAACTAGTTCACTGTAGTATTTAGAGCGGAGAGACAAACATGAACAGCCTGGCTCCACATTTGACAAGAAGAAACCTAGGAACTAATGTTTCATTCCCAATGGATACTAACATGCAGTATACTGTGTGTACTGGGCAACTAACTGATAAGCAGGTATGTATCACAAGCGTGGTACAAGAAACCACAACACATGTTATTACCAGATTGAAACATTCCGGAACTCAAGTGATTTCAGTATGAAGTCATTCGCAGTGTGAGCACGATTGCTATGTTTCTTTTATGAGTCAGTATGCCGGCTAATTAAAGCTTTGATGAAGTGCTCTATGACGTCTTGATTGAACCTGACAGATAAATATGTAGGTAGGCGTTAAGCTGTACAATCGCATTACACATTGATCGGTAATAGAAAAAATACAGCTACAGTCAAATTAATAGCAAATCATGATTGATGCCCATGCATACATTATTGTGATACACCAAACATGAATTTGTTTATGTACAAGCTACAGGTAACACAGTGTGCAGTACTATAAAAGTTTTATGCAAAATGCACATCATGTGAAAAAAATTCTACAAGGTTTGACATATTAAGGGAAAGAGTTCAACAATATTTACCTGCATTGGGGCAAACCAAAGAATGATTCCTGTATTCTATTATAGTATGCACTGTTTTAACACCATGATTTTAGCTTGGAAGTTCATATCAAAAATAGTGCAATAGTTTTTAATATAAACAACATACCAGCAAAGTGGTGAGGATGTCAATGGCAACCAAGTTTTGATCACAATAAAAGTACAATTAGTGCACTCTCTTGATGGTGCATTCTTCATACCTGTAATATAATATATTTCACTCGTAATTTTGAATCCAGGTTTGTTTACTTAAGTATTGTGAACATTATACTTCCAGTCTAGTGTAACTGAAAAAGTTAAAACACATTGTTTAATTTTTAAAGGAGAGATGCTAATTAAAAAGGTCTTGGAACGGTAACCCACCTACAATTGTTATCAGAAAGTATATATGTGGTTGCCATAGGCGCCATGTTTTTAAAATGCGTAAGGGTGCGAAAACAAAATTCGCGCGAGAATTTTTTTTTGAAGGTACATTTGTTGACCAATAAAATATCTTCAAAATAACTGTCTTTTAGGCTGACTTAAAGTTGGCATGGCAAAGCGAACTAAGCGCGGTTAAATAAGAGGTAAAAGATGCTTAAAAACTTTAACGTTAATAAATAAGCGAAGTGTAAAAATTTGTTCTCTCCCCGCCAGCGCGGAAAGGTCCACGATCCTTAATAAACAGACTAACGGTCTTCTCTTTTATGCCAAATCGTGGCCGCCGTGGTTTGCTTTGCGTTTGCTAAAATAACTGATAAATGTCTGTCTTTGGCGTTTTGACATGATATGCCTATTTAAATTGCTCTAAAAAGAGAAAATATACGATGCATTTAATTACAAAGCAATTTTAAAATATTTCCGTCGCGCTAGAACCAATGCTGCGTTATTACGAATTTAATTATTCCTAAGCGCACTAAAACTGTTGCCACTCGTAAGAACGTTTTTGTTTCTGGTTCTCACTTCTCAATATTAATTGCACTCGGATAAGGTATAACACGACACGCATTTACTTTGTTTCATTACAATGGCAGCTGTTGCATACTTTGCCAATAAATGACAAATGAATCGTGGATTCATGACAAAATAAAGTGCATTGTTATATGCAGAAAGTGAACATGAATAAAGACGTGGCATAGCGTTGAACT
>AACT01018007.1:0-25422 GCA_000149265.1 Ciona savignyi | reverse complement strand
ATTGTCCTTGATATTACAATCAAAATGGAAGCAGCTCGCACTTCACGTTTATTCCAACTAACGGCTAATAATATTATAGACGAACCTTGGAAGGAATGGACTAGATATAACCTTGGAACGACAATCAAATTAATAAATAGTAATTTATATACCAATTTAAGACCAAATGCAAGCGAACCGGACGAAATACACGCGGAAATGAAAAGAATTATTAGAACGCTCAATCAGAATCAATTCATATGGTACTCGAATAAACTAAGGCCGATATATGATACTTTAATGAAAGAGCGATTCGTCTCAAAAGAAATTAACGTAGATAACGAAATAGTTCCGTGGTCGCAAATTACACTATCCTCGAAAAAACTTAAGCCATGTTTTACTAATCACGAAAAAGAAACATGTTATAAAATTGCGCATAAAGCCTACTTTTTAGAAGACTGGATGAAAAACCATACGAATCGGATCCACAACAACGGAAACTTAACAATAACAAATTGTAAATTTTGCAAATTGGACGTCGATAATATCCATCATATACTAACAGATTGTAAACCGATAGTTACAATTTTTAAACTTGCGGAAAAATATCATAATGTAATTAGCAAAATTAATATAAAATTTACTAAGGACTTAATCCTCTATAATGTATCGAGTAAAGATGACAAAAATATAATAGCGCTAAAAATTACGAATTTCATCAAAAGAGAAATTCTAAAAATGAAAACCCAACTAGACATGAAAAATAGATATATTTGGAAAAATAAGGAATTCCAACGCAAAACGCTATGGGTGGTAAATACAAAGATAAAACGCTTTTTACAAAGACAATTTCGAATTATGGGTGAAAGAAAAGCACGAAATTACTATCATATTAAAAACAATGGTGAATAAATACTCCTCAAAACCCGTTATAATGAAATTAACTATTTGAGATATCTATGTTTACGGCAATACTTTAAGCATCTACAACCGGTACCTCCTTTCTAAAAATGTAATACTTTCCTAACCCATTGAATCAAGAATTTCAGACATCCAAAATGTAAAGCACACTTCAATGAGAAAGCGATCACGTCATACGAATGAGAAATCTGTGGTGAAATTGTTGTACCCCCCCATTACTTTTCGAAATTTTTGTATGACGTTATATGTGTATTAGCCGCCCAATACAAAAAAAAAAAATCAAAAAAAAAAAAAAAGAAAAAAAAAAAGGATTTTGCAGTAAGTGAGAAAAAAACACAACAAATCAACAAAAAAACACGCAAAAACAATAATCAGAGCCGGGGTAATTAACAGTGTTGCCAAAAAAGTTTTAATTAATTCTTACAAAAAATCAATTAGGGGCAACACGAGAAAAAAAAAAGTACAATACCCAAACCTATTTACTTATGGTGTGTTAGCAAAAAAACACAAGTGCAGGTTCAAGCAAGGGATACAACTAGATCACCTGGTTTTCTTTGTGCTTGCCCTAAACCTATTTACTTATGGTGTGTTAGCAAAAAAACACAAGTGCAGGTTCAAGCAAGGGATACAACTAGATCACCTGGTTTTCTTTGTGCTTGCTTGCTTTAGGTATATCCGTATTAATATCCAAAGTTGTAAAGCGCAAAGATAGCGATACTCTATTTGCTGTTTGACAAGAAATTTGCTCAGCGCAAAACGTGCCTTATTCAAATAGAATTAAATTTAACCCACCACCTGCAAGTCACATTGGTGAAGCTTGGGAGCGATTGATCCATTCAGTAAAAATTATTTTGCAGGCATTATTGCTTGTTGAAGTGGAAGACATGTGTGTCAATTCCTGACCGCTCACACAAGTACCACTAGTGGTCGGAGAAGACCTACCGCTGACACCAAATCACCTTTTGAAAATCAATCCTACAATCACACCGCCACCGACAGTGACACGTAGTACAGATTGCTACGCCCAATGACGCTACCGTGAGCGTGTGATCGTGAGCGAGCGAGCGACAGAGGAGCGCCCCATGACCTGGCCCGGCGTTACGCCCTACTGAATATGCTGTGGCTACCATTTTTTCTTCGTTAAAATGTGCCCCGAATCTTTTCTTTGTGTAAAAAAAATTAAAACTTCTCTGATGACGCATTTTTCCATTTTTTTTTGGGGGGGGGGGGGATGTAAGATATCTCGACCCATTAATGTTTTATTGATGTCTATGACAAATCATGAATTGCGTCACAACCAAATTACGGTAAGCACTTAATGTACATCAAAACTGAGGCTACAGCTGATCGACATTTGTGACGTCACTGAGTCGCTTGTCGGAACTCCTGGTGTATTGTGGGTAATTTTTTTCCTAGGAGAGAGTTGTTTATGAGGAACGACAAGTAACTTGTGGAAACACCTGGTGTATTGTGAATTATATCTATATATCTAGCGCGCTTCTGTATGAAGATTTTAAAACATTTCGAAATGTGATGGGTCCTAAACCAAATGCTGGCTATTCAGTGGTGTGCTTAGTCTATGCACTGCACACACTATTTATTCTATGACACTGCACACACTATTTGCGTGAAAACTAACTCTAAGCCTGAACATCAATACTGGTGTGAGGTTATACGGCAATACTGTGTGACGTTGTTTCATTACTGGATGAGGTTGTACGGCAATACTTAGAGATGTTGTGTAGCAATACTGGGGTGAGGTTGTACGGCAGTACCTGGGTGAGGTTGCACGGCAATACTGGGTGATGTTGCATGCCAATACCGGATGAGGCTGTACGGCAATACTGGGCAATGTTGTACGGCAATACTGGGTAAGCTTGTACGGCAATACTGGGTGAGGTTGTACAACAATACTGGATGATGAGGTTGTACGGCAATACTGGTTGAGGTTGTACGTTAATACTGGGTAATGTTGCACGTGCAATCCTGGGGAAGGTTGTACGGCAATACTGGGTGATGTTGTACGGCAATACTTAGAGATGTTGTGTAGCAATACTGGGCGAGGTTGTGCAGCAATACTGGGTAAGGTTGAATGGCAATACTGGGTGAGGTTGTGTAGCAATACTGGGTGATGTTGTGCAGCAATACTAGGGGAAGTTGCACGGCAATACTGGGTGAGGTTGTACGGCAATACTGGTTGAGGTTATACGGCAATACTGTGTGAAGTTGTGTTTCATTACTGGGTAAGGTTGTACGTCAATACTGGGTAAGGTTGTTCGTCAATACTGGGTGAGGTTGTACGTCAATACTGAGTGAGGTTGTACGTCAATACTGGGTGAGGTTGTACGTCAATACTGGGTGAGGTTGTACGGCAATACCGGTTAAGGTTGTACGGCAATACTGGGTGAGGTTGTAAGGAAAAACTGGGTGAGGTTGTGTAGCAATACTGAGTGAGGTTGTGTAGCAATACTGGGTGAGGTTGTACAGCAATAATGGGTGAGGTTGTACGGCAATACTGGGTGAGGTTGTGCGGCAATACTGGGTGAGGTTGTACAGCAATAATGGGTGAGGTTGTACGGCAATACTGGGTGAGGTTGTGCGGCAATACTGGGTGAGATTGTATAGCAATACTGGGTGAGGTTGTACGGCATTACTGGGTGAGGTTGTGTAGCAATACTGGGTGAGGATTGTGTAGCACATACCGGTTAAGGTTGTACGGCAATACTGGGTGAGGTTGTACGGAAATACTGGGTGAGGTTGTGTAGCAATACTGGGTGTGTGGTTGTACAGCAATAATGGGTGTGGTTGTGCGGCAATAATGGGTGTGGTTGTACGTTGCACGCAGATTTGCTGAGTTGACAATTCGGCAAATTTAATTATATAAATCTTAGGGGTGCGAATAATTAACGGTTTACGAAATTACGTTCAGTTACGTAATTACGGACATCGGAATTGCATTACGGACGTAAAATCGAAATTACGTAATTACGCATTTCTCCGTAATTATTTAAACGGTATATGCATGTGATTGTAATTTGTCATTTTCTGAGCACTTCCTTGTTTTTTTAGTCTTAGCAAATTATTTTTTTAGAGTAAGCAATTCCTTTTGTTCGAGGAAAATAGTTCGAACCACCAATAGGAATAATCACAATCTCGGATATCGGATATATAGGAATAATCACAATAAAGAAAATCGGTTAACGGTTAACCGATTATTGTTTCATCAGTTTACCGTTTTTTTTCAAATTAACCGTTAATTCGCAGCCCTAATAAACATATGAAGCGCGTGTCTTGCAATCGCATGTATTTCCTCATTTGTTTTAAACTAAACTGTAGGCCTCTATCATTTCTAATTATTATCCGTTCCAAACTAGATAGTTGTTCCTACCATTCTAACATTGACGTTAGATTCAGGATTTGTAGTTTATTGAAGCTATTGCAATCTGTTGTATTTTCACATAATAGAAATACAGAGACTACTTTTTTTTTAAATCGTTTAAATTCTACTAAAAACACGTCGATTGTTTGATTGTCTACGTAATATAAGCAACCTTTTACACGTTGATTGTTTGATTGTCTACGTAATATACGCACCATTTACACGCTGATTGTTTGATTATTACCTCAATATTACGTATTAATACCTAAAGTATACACTACTTATTGTAACTTGACCCTTTAAAACTATAAAGCATCGATTAAATAAACAGAATCATAATAACCTATCAGACCCGATAATAAATTTTGATAGAACAAATCGCACAACGGTCTTTTAAACCAATTCTAGAAATATTGATATCTCAAAATTTGAACCTTGACTAAATTACGCTTTTCTTGAAATGTGGCAATTACGTTGCGCAGTCGCAACTCGTGGCGGTATGTGTTCCTTTGATCGCGGATTGACATTTTAATGGCAAGTAAATAATTGTGACGCAGAAAGCGGAAAAAACATATTTAAATTAGTTTACCCTACAGCAACCTAAGCGTGTATTCGAATCTAATTCATACATGTTTTCAACGGGCGTAAACGCATTTAAAACGTCTAATTTAAGTGTTAAAATAAACAAAAATTTCCCGGGTAAGGCTGCCGCCGAACCCATCTGCTGCATTCGCAACCCTGCGACATTTTAAAACTATATCCGACTATGCAATAAGCAGCGAGTTTATTGTAAACCAATATCTCGCTCATTGTTAAACCCTCTTGTCCTTTTCAGGTTGTTTGCGGGAAGGCTTTCGCCAAAGGCAATAACAATTATCAGTACCAGGATATCCGAGTTTCAGCCGTATATCCCTGTGGAATTCAATCGCAAAATGAGACCCATGCTTGAACTAGCATATTGGAAAGCAGCTGAGTACCGGTTATTCATGTTGTATGCTGGTGTCGCTATACTCAAGGACAAAAATATTATGCCCACACACATGTATCTACACTTTATACGATTTAACTGTGCAATGCGAATTTTGTTGTCGGCAAATGTAACTTCGGAAAAGATAATGCTTTCGCACAATCTTATAAAGTCGTTTATAATGCAATGTGTCGACTTGTATGGATTAGGTTTTGTTTCGTATAACGTTCACTCGCTAGCCCATTTATGTGAGGATTATAAATTGTTTGGTTCACTTGAATTAATTAACTGTTTTCCATTTGAAAGTTTTTTGGGAAGACTAAAATTATCTGTTCGCTCAGGCTATAAGCCGTTAAATCAAGTTGCTCATCAAGTATTTTATGAAAATAATAATGCAATCCAACTTCATAACTGTAATAGCAACCCTGCTGGTTCAATTTATGATGAGACTAACGAAATTATAGATGTTGCAGAAATCCAAAATGCTAAATATTTAAAAAAAGCAGTACTCTTTAATAATTGTATAATCCATATTGATTCTAAATCTGACTCAGTTATTAAGGTCGGTAATACTGTTGCCAATTTTTGGGAATTATTAATTGTGATACCGGAAAATGTTTCATTGTGAAAATATACGAGACTGTCGTAAACCTTTTTGGGTGTCCTGTATTTTCTTCTAAGTTCGGTATTTTTAAAATTAGTAATCTGTGCAAAAAATGCTCTATATTTCCTTTAACCCCGAATGTTACAAAATTTATTGTATTTCCATATAAACATTAATTTATTGCTATTGAATTAATCCACAGTGTTATATAATTCGGGTACCGGTAACACTAAAAGCGGGAAAGAGGAAACTGGGGGAAACGTGATGTGTCTTAGAAAAGAAGGAAATTGGGAAAGCGTTATCTACATTGCTGAAATTAATGAGTATTCCGGTTTTCCTTCTTCTCTGTGACTCGACACAAGAAAAAGAAATCGTCCATAATGTGAACGACAGAATTGAACAATAAAAATATACTTTCTTGCTTTTCCCGTTTTCCATCCTTTTCCTGCTTATAGGATTTGCGAAAATTCCCCCTTTCCCGAGGTTCCGTTTGTAATGTTACATAATTATATAAATCTATCACATGTATTTACTACAAAATTATTTACGATTTAAGATTTCAGGTATTTAATAGATTTGAGAAATTAAGATATATATATGAAATAATGAAGAATTTTGTGTGTGTTAAATTCCTGGAGGGTGGAACGACGGATATTGTGTACAAGGATTGGATGGTAAATGAAACAATGTGCAACAGATGGCCAAAACCAGAGCAGTTCCGTTAGAAAGTTGGAAAACGTATACATGTGAAATACTTTGTGAATCAAGTAAGATAATTTTATGTTCAAGTATTTTTAGAAAACTGATCAATTTATTTTCAATGGTGCGCTAATGGCGTAGATATATGTAAAGTGGGAGTTTATCAACTTTTCAGGAAATACACTATATTACATTTCTTATATTGTTGTTTAATATTAACTATTGGCTGTATGCACAATAACAATTGGAATGCTTATATTACTAAATAGCAGTATATGGATGAATAAACTAAACCCATTCCTTAGACCAGGGATGTCCAACCTGCGGCCCGCGGGCCGCAGTGCGGCCCACCTGAGATTTTTGTGCGGCCCGCTAGTCATTTTTACTCCAAGTAGTATTTTGAACTTTAAATCTTGGCCCAATTCAAATGTATCAGTTAGCTTTTAGGGACGCAGTAAACATCAAAACTTCAGAAAGAAACCGACGGACGACAAAAACTTATCTCATTGACTTTGTAGTGCAGAAATAAGATTTTGTTTCTTTCTCTATGTGTTATTTGTTCCTTTTTTCAAAGATGAAATTAATGGCTTTTAATTGTTTCTTTATGTACCCATTCAGGGTTGGAATTAAGGGATCGCGAATCGCTATTAGCGAACCGTTTTCTTAAGTTCACGAAATACAAAATTTAACAAAGTCGCGAACATATAAATTACCGGTACTGATTTCGCGCACTTTTAATAATTAATCCTCAACACGTTAATATAACATCGTTTGCCTTTAACATAACATTTAACAATCACAATACTATTACATTTATTAACCTTGCCTTTACTTTGCATTATTGTCGCATAATAAGCATTGCTATCACAAGGCAATAATCGCCATTATGCGTTAATATACCACGATTCCTTTATTTATGATTGGCGAGATGCGACACACCCCTTTTGAATTTACGTTTATTGCAATTTATCATTACTGTACTCCTAAATAACGGTACTGTCTGCTTTATGAAATAAATATCTTTCTGGACATTTAAGGCAATTTATCATTACCAAATTTTTTTTCGCGCGCTCCTTATCCGCCCATTTCGCAAATCATTTCAAAACCATTAATTCGAACCATGCCCTTTTTATTGAAATTTAATAGGTTCTGCGGCCCATTAAATTATTTTAAGTGACAATGCGGCCCAATACAATAAAATGTTGGACATTCCTGCCTTAGACAATTATAAACGCTGCACCATGAAGGCATACTCAAAGAAAGTAATGACAACATCACAATCTGAACCTGAAAACTTAGTTCCACCACCACTTAATCAAGCAGACTGTAGTGTTTTCTCTCATATAAACAATTCTGAAAATATCAGGTATTTATTTTTGTACCAGTGGTGAGATGTTCGACTTTTTTTATGGTTGCAGATAGCCGATTTTTGCTTGCAGACCCATTGAATTACAAGTCTCCACTTCAATCGATGCGTCTCCTCGCAAAAGAAAGCGTGAAGAAAGCCCACTTTCGTCATGTGTAGGGTGCTAAAATCTTTATGTAATGCTGAGCAACATGAATAACAAGCTGGACACATTACTAAATAATTAGAACGAAGCATCAAACAAGAAGGGTTTTGTGGATTTTACTCCGGTAGAAACAGACCGTGAGCTTGCAACAATTGTTACACACTTTCGAGTAAGTCTAGTTGTGGGATGGTCATATTTTCATATAGTCATAGTGGTCATATAGTCTTGTGATATGGTCATATAGTCATATCCACACCCATCTGTTGTCTAACCCACCCCATCCACACCCATCTGTGGTCTAACCCACCCACCCACACCCATCTGTGGTCTAACCCACCCATCCACACCCATCTGTGGTCTAACCCACCCATCCACACCCATCTGTGGTCTAACCCACCCATCCACACCCATCTGTGGTCTAACCCCCCCTTCCACACCCATCTGTGGTCTAACCCACCCACCCACACCCATCTGTGGTCTAACCCACCCATCCACACCCATCTGTGGTCTAACCCACCCCTTCCACACCCATCTGTGGTCTAACCCACCCACCCACACCCATCTGTGGTCTAACCCACCCTTTCAGTATGACCATTCCAAAGTTGTGTCTAACTTATTATGGGTCCCATTTGGAAAAGTGGGACCCATATTGTTTTTTTCCGTTTTTTTTCTTTTTTTTTTCGTCAAGTTGACAGGCATGGCTTGTGGACCCAACATCTACCAGAAAGGGTAATGGAATCATAATGAAACTCGGTAATTTGTTAGACCACATAGTTTAGCAGAAGCCAAAATTTTGGGTAATAAATCTAGGGGAATTCCCCTGGGACGTTAAAAACCAAAACAGTATTTTTTAATAAAAATTTAGCTTTTTGAGGCATAGCGCTTGAACAGCTTATCTCTCTTTGTTTAAATTTGGTGAAATGTAAGTGCATTAACCACTGATATAACACTTGAAAGAATTAAAAAATTTACCTAGGGAAATACCCTAAAAAATAAGATTTTGTTTTAAATCATGATTGTGACAGGCATGGCTTGTGGCCCCAACATATACTGGAAAAATGAATGGAATCGCAATAAAACTTTGTCATTTGTTCGACAATATGTCCTAGATAGGCAAAAAACAAACTTTTGGGTAATATACCCAGGGGAATTCCCCTGGGAGATAAATAACCGAAATGGAATTAAAAAAAAAAAAGTTCTTTTTGCGCATAACGCTTAAATGGCTGCTCCAAATTTCAATTAGATTTGATAAAATATAAGTGCATTAGCCACTGATAAAACACCTAATAGAATTTTAAAAAAATACTCAGGGAAATACCCTAAAAAATAAGATTTTGTTCTCAAATCATGATTGTGACAGGCATGGCTTGTGGCCCGACATATAACAGAATAAGTATTAAAATTGCAATTAAACTTTGTCATTTGTTAGACAACATGGTCTAGATATGCGGAAACCAAAATTTTGGCTAATATACCCAGGGGAATTCCCCTGTGAGTTGAAAAACCAAAACGGTATTTTTTAAAAATAATTGGCTGTTTTGCGCATAGCGCTCAAATGGCTGCTCCATTTTAAATTAGATTTGATAAAATGTGAGTGCATTAGTCACTGATAAAACACTTAAAAGAATTAAAAAATTAACTATAGAAATACCCTAAAAATGAGATTTTCATGATTTGTGACAGGCATGGCTTGTGGCTCCGACACTAGAAAACGTAATGGAATCGCAATAAAACTTTTCCATTTGTTAGATAACAAGGCCTAATTATGCGGAAAAATTTTGGGTAATATACCCAGGGGAATTCTCCTGGTAGTTGAAAAACCAAAACGGTATTTTTTCTAAAAAAACTTTTTAGGGCATAGCGCTTGGTCGGCTAAAATGTTAGTTCCCTATCCGACGTTGTACCATTGAGCAAAAATAAAAACAATACCTAGGAAAATACCCTAAAAATTACGATTTGTTTCAAAACCATGATTGTAACAGGCATGCCATATCGCGCCGACATCTCCAACAAGGAGTGGCCAAAGCGGAGTAAAACTGTTTGTTAGATTATCTAACAAACATCTAACTTTGATATCATTACTCAGATATGTAAAAACAGAAATTAATGTACTAAGCCCAGTGGATTTTCCCCGAAATAATAAAACTCAATCGGGCTGTTTTGGGAATTGACCTTCATTATACTATAGCGCGTGACAAGAAGCTTAAATTAAAACATTTGTGGTAAAATGTTCGGAAATCTCACACGCGTATTCTTTTTATAACTGCACATGAAAAAGAAGTTTGGTTTAATAACTATGGGACCCATGCGTTTATGCTTGCAGAAACAAAACTATGACAGTCCGGTTAAAACTTTCTGAAATGTTAATTAACATAATAGACCTGACGTGCACATATCTAATATTAACATATATTGTGTAGGGAACAATAATATCAAGATCGGATTATTACCTTAGGGACCCATGCGTTTATGCATGCAGAAACAAACTACATACCCGGTGTATAAAATACATATGGTGGTTAGGGACCCTGCTCGCATATATATATACATATGGTACAAAATGTGTTTTACAAATAGTGGTGGTAAAATACGTGGTTGACACTCTCTAGTTAATAATGCACTCTGTTATTTTTCAGAATCAAGAGACCCTGGCTTGCTTCGTGGAAAGATCGTCATTAAGGAGCACCGTTCGGGCGTTTATAAGGTCCTTTATGACGAAGTCGGTGGCAATCCAGTTTTCCTGGTCAGGTTTGGGACAGGGACGTAAGTCCTCAACGAAAAGTTTTAAAGACCACCCTTTGTATGGTATTTTACTAGGTAAGTAAAATATAGGTCCATGAGATATTTGAACTTGGTTTTAAATTTGGACGGGTTGTGTGTCAGACTGCTGCCAGTCTATATATATTATTTAAATTATGTATTTGAACGTAATCAAAACTGAAACTGGAAACTAATCCTAGGCGGGCCTAAACGATACTGTCATTTCATAGATGTACTGGCCTTTACATCAAATTTTTCTGGTGTAAAATCCGAAGCAGTGAAAGTGGAAGTCGTGCGAGTATTTCAAGGAGTACCGGATTGGGGTGGCGGTAGAGACGCACGTGTGATGTTGGAAAAACAATACCTAACTAGAGAGTGTCAACCACGTGTTTAACCACCACTATTTGTAAACCACATGTTGTAGGACATATACTCATGCTACAGGGTCCCTAACCACAATTTGTATTTTATACACTGAGTATATGTATTTTGTTTCTGCAAGCATAAACGCATGGGTCCCAGAGTTATCAAGCCAAACTTCTTTTCCATGTGTAGTTAAAAAAGAATAAACATCTTAAATTTACGAACATTTTCACCACAATTATTTTAAATTAAACCTTCTTTTCAAGCGCTGAAGTGAAATGAAGCTAAATTGCCAAAACAGCCCGATTTAGTTTTTCATGTGTCAGGGAATTCCCCTAGATTTAGTAGATAAGTTTCTGTTTTTACATATGTGGGTCATGTTATGTAACAATTCTTAAAGTTTTATTCTGATTTGTCGACTGATTATCTTATTTGTCAGTGCGATATGGCATGCCAGTCACAAACATAATTCTGGAACATATCGTCGTTTTTAACGTAATTACCCTAAGTAAATGTTTTCTTTCTTTTAATTGGCACAAAGTGTCTAATAGTCCAACATTTCGCCAAATCTGATCAAAATAAGAGCAGCCGTTCAAGCGCTATATGCCCCAAAAAGCTAATTTATTGGAAAACAAACCTTTTGGATTTTAACGTCTCAGGGGAATTCCCCTGGATTCATTACCCAAAATTTTGGTTTCTTCATATCTAAACCATGTTCTCTTACAAATGTCAAATTTTCATTGCGATTTCATTATTCCTTTTGGCAGCTGTCGGGGCGACATGGCATGCTTGTCACAATCATGATTTGAGAACAAAATCATTATTCTTTAGGGTATTTCCCGTAAGTACTTTTTTTGATTGTCTTCATAATGTGTTAAGATCAGTGACTAATGCACTTACGATTTCCAAAAGTAATCTGATTCAAATTTTAACGGAGCAGACGTACAAGCGCTATGCCCCCAAAAAGCTAATTCTTTAGGAAAAATACTGTTTTGGTTTTTAACGTCCCAGGGGAATTCCCCTGAATTTATCACCCAAAATTTTTGTTTTTGCATATCTATACCATGTTGTCTAAAACATGTTAAATTTTTATTGTGATTTCATTAGTCTTTCTGGTAGATGTCGTGGCGATATGGCATGACTGTCACAATCATGATTTGAGAACAAAATCTTATTTTTTAAGGTATTTCCCCAAGTAATTTTTTTATTTCTTTTAACTGTTTAATCAGTGCCTAATGCACTTTTATTCCAGAAAATCTGATTTAAATTGTAACATCCGTTCAAGCGCTATGCCCAAAAAAGTCAATTTTTTTAGAAAAAAATACCGTTTTGGTTTGTAACGCCACAGGGGAATTCCCCTGGATTTATTACCCAACATTTTGGTTTCTGTATATCGAGACCATGTTGTCTAACAAATACCAAAGTTTGATTGCGATTGCATTTTTCCTTCTGGTAGATGTCGGGGCGACATGGCGTGCTTGTCACAATCATGATTTGAGAACAAAATCTTATTGTTTAGGGTATTTCCCTAGGTAATTTTTTTATTTCTTTTAAGTGTTAAATCAGTGACACATGCACTTACATTTTACCAAATCTGATTCAAATTGGAGTTGTCGTTCAAGCGCTATGCCCAAAATAGCTATTTTTGTAGAAAAAAACACCGTTTTGGTTTTTAACGTCCCAGGGGAATTCCCCTGGTTTTATCTCCTAAAATGTTGGTTTCTGTTCATCTAGACCATGTTGTCTAACAAATGGCGAAGTTTCATTGCGATTCTATTTCTCCTTCTGGTAGATGTCGGGGCGACATGCCATGCCTGTCAAGCGTTTGACGAAAAAAAAAAAAAAAAAAAAAGAAAAAAAAAAAACGGACAAAAACAATATGTGTCCCATTTTTCCAAATGGGACCCATAAATATAATACCACTGTGTCGGTATTAAGCGATAGCGAATAGATTGCCGCATAGTTATTTTTGTAATTTTGTAAATAATTGTTCTTTCGGGATTTTAACAAAATAATAAAAATGTCAATACCCACATGATATCATCAAGAAGTGTATTATAGACATGGTACCAGGGTGTTCGCTGATAATACGCGGAGGAAGGTACAGAAACACGACACAAACTAGGTTATCTGAGAAAAACCTTGGTTTTATCATCGGCGCGCCAAGCATAAATCTTACAAGGTTACCGTGCATGGGCCGATGTAACATTTCGTGGGATACGCCGGGCATATAAACATGGGCTATCGCCGGGTGCGGGTGTAAGAATCAATCATGGGCCTGCTAAAAACCAGACATGGTCTAGCATAATTTTCCAGATTGGGCTGATCGCAAATTGTAATTTCAGGACACAAACTGTTTGTTCATTTATCGATACGATTTATTTTCAAACCTAAGCAAACCGTTACTTCAGCTGCCGAAGTAACAATGACATTCCACCAATAGCGATAAATCGTTTCACAAACTCGCATAGAAAGACATTAGGTGCAAAACAAATATTGCGCTTTTATCATTTAAAGAAATAGCTTAGGGTAAGATAGGATATTCATGTTTATCCCTGTAAATGGAAAACCAAGGAGGCTTAACACACAGGCAATCGTCAGATTGCCTCGTGCCCACCGTCGGGTTACTGTTAATAGGCTAAATAGGCATTCCCTCAGTTTATTGCCATCAATAAAATTTAAGATGTTTACTTAGAAAAGGCCACACGTCAATTGCCGCGCACATTAGGTATCAACAGTGACGAATCAGAAAAAGTGTTGCAAAAATTGCCGGCATAGGAAGTCGCACTTTTTAATTATTGCTCTCCTATCGCTAAGTAATAGGGAATATGGCTGTAATTAAATGACATAATGGGGAACCGATAACCAACTCTATATGTATATTAGATAAGTGTACCTGTTACACTTTATACAGGGTTCTCGATAGCCAGTAGTCAGCAGCTCTCAACAATATATGTATAAAATGCTTGTATTCACATAAGCAGTATAAAATCACAACTAACTTTAAAACACAATGCAACGTTATATACAATGAAATGGGCGGTAAACTCTAAGGGTTTTTGGCGGGTAAGATAACGATAAATGCGACAGGTAATTATTGTGAAAGAGTTGATTAACATCAACTGATCAGCACACGCACCAAAATCACGTACCAAGATAAAACATGTAACTGTACCTAGTTCTATTCCGATAAGTCGACACGATACCAAACGACACAGATGTTATTATTATATAACTTTATATAAACTTTGTTAGATAACACAATGTTATACATATAGAAAGTAACGTAGGACTAGTTATATTTACATCATGTGCTTCTCCACTAAAAGATGGACGAATAACAGAACTTCTTTGGTATTATTTTGACTTTTACATCTTCTTTGGTATTATTAAGGGTATGCTTACTGGGGTTCTATTCTTTGTAAATGACAGTCGACTAAAATTCGTAAATGTTGATTTCCAAACGATTTGTTTTCCAAAATCATCCTTGTTCGAGATGAAATAACGTAACAAATGCATCAAACAAATTAACAAATAATATAAAACAATGAAAACTGTATTATTGTGTAGCAGAATCACATGACTGGTACGTCAGACGTCATTATGCCGCCAGCAACAGGTAAACTCAAAAAGTTCATAATGCATTGTTCATGACGTGTAATTAACATATTTGAGGCGTTTGTTAAGGTTTAAATTGGTTAAAATTTAATGTTATGGTGTGTGATTTTTGTCTGCATAATGAACCAAAAATCGCGAATATTTGTTTTTGTTGACTCTTTACATTTTTTCTCGCAAGCGACTTAAACATTTGGGGCAAATTGCAATGATGTGTGTATACCAGGGCATATTGGGCACCATATTGGTTCAGTCTGTATGGGATAAATATTATTATTCTTTTCGCGATACTGCGTAAGCTGTTATACGATCAGCTTACTGCTGTGCAAATATTACATTTTTTTAATATTTTTATATCGTATTCACCGTTTGCTTATATTCATGCTGCAATAGCTTCGGTAACCTGCCAGTTACTCGTTTGAAAATGCTGACATTAAAGAAATGTTATTGAGCTTTAAATATACATGTTACGGCCCCTATGCTTTTATCCGCAGAGTTTTGGCAATTCCTCGTTTAAAACACAACGATTCTCGATTGGAATAAAATCGTAACTAAAAATCTCCCGCTCGGCTATGCCTCTAAATACGTGGCAATGACGTAAATCCATGAAAAAAGAATAAAAAATTAGGATTTTGGTCAACGCTTATAATTACGAAAGAACCTGTGAGACAAAAATATCGCCCATGTACGATGGGGTAAGAGCTCAAAAGTTTGAAGTAAAATAAATCTATGACTTTCTATGTCAGAATTTGGAGTGACAGCTGTTTTTGTGAGGTCAGTTTGCATTGGAGAGATAGGAAAAATAATAAGGTAAACGCCTCCTTACACTGACGAAGTGGCTATCCACTAGTGTCGCTGTAACGGATTCCGTTTCGGGCTTATGATCGAGCAAAGGTGATGCAAGATATTCCGCTAGGTAGAGAGGTTAATGAACGTGTTTTTGACATCAATCGGTGCGTTGATGACGACGAGTTCAGATTCAGCATATCACGAGGTATACTTTCCGCTACCAACTCAATTTTCGATCCATTAGGCTTAGTTTCCCTCGTTGTATTGCACTGTATGTCGACTTTATTAAAGTTGAAATAAACTAATACATTGGGTTATTACTGTAACACAAACAAAACAAACCAGGTTAATAACTCATAAAATAAACGTTAACCGTGGCAACTACAAAGTAATGGCAATTTTTACATAATAAAATACAATTAACAACTGAATAATCAAACAAAACCGCCAAGCGTGTGGCAAATTATAAACGTAAAACAAATAGATATAAATTCCTATCCATGTGTTTTATTGTCCGCTAGATGTTTGTCCGGTGAACCGACCCATGTTCCACCTAATATTGCCAACCGTTCATGTACGATCATTCCCATTCGTACAGCAGATAAGACGGACATTTATTGTCTCTTATACACGCAATACTACCAAATATATAATCGAAAAATTCATAGCAGCTAAACAAGGTGGTATATCGACCACCATCAATGTAAGTTCTGTTGTTATGAGCCAATCGGTCGTTCAACTGTTGTGAATGTTTTGTCAAACCACAAATATCTTTGTTCAAACAGCGATCGACATTGTTGCGTAGTCTATAGGATATGAGGTCAACTTTGGGCTAAAGGAAAAAAAGGCAATTACGAGGGTGTTTTCGCGTTCCTGTGCTATAAAATGTAACATCCCATTCAGCTATTTATTACCTGAGTTAGAAGTTGTGTACTGCACAGCACATAAGGAAAAACATTGATGGTGGACTAATTCTACTGACAACAAATATATTTGTAACTTAGTTGCAACGTAGATCTCCTGCGGGGAAAACTATTCAATCAGCAGAGCAACATAAGGTACTTGTGGCAGAGGAGGCGATCTGTGGTCCTCGCTGGTGTTTCGTGTGCAAAGGTGAGACGCGTCGTGTTCAGCCGTAGAATTGTGTACATAATAAATATCCACGTGATAGTTTGAAGCGTTAACGTTGCTGCCCAGCTACATTTTGACCTCCAGAAGCGCAAGCGACGAAAGATGCGAGCGAGAATGAAGTGGATCTCTATTTAAATTGTAACTAACATACAAGGTGTATTTGTAACTAATACCACCCTAAGTTCAAATAGTGACTTGTGAAATAATAACAACATTCTGATAATCAACTATTAATTGATATTAGCCCAATCTATCACGCAGAAACAATTTAATCAGCTGTGGAAACTATCAAACACGAAGCGGCTGTGACAAGCAGGTGGTCGACGATACTTCCTGGGGTTCCTGTAAAAGGTGGTATATAAGACCGAAGATATTGTTAATATCTTATATAATTAGAACTTGGGATTCTTCGTCTCAGAGAGGCGAGTAATCCTTCACTTTTCCTCTGTGATTCCCTGTACTAAGTGTAAACATGAGGCTGGAGTGAATAGCGTGTTTAATACTCATTATAATTAAATCAAAATCTGCAGAAAGCCTAAAAAACCTGCTTTTGCGGAGAAAAGAATCGACGAGAACGGACATCGGTGGAGACGAAACAAGTATCCCGTGTTTCTTGCTGGGATTTCCACAACACAGTGAAAGCGTGAGCGTAATCGTATTTAATAATTATTTGTTTATGTGTGTAGTCGTAGTAAGACGTTTGTCAGCAACAGGCCCGGTGCTAGAAACTGCGGGGCCCAATTAGAAATGTGATTGCGGGGCCCCTACTCTTCATAGCAAAATTTATTGGTGTTATGTCATAAAATACATACCAGTACATACACACTACAAAAATATACATTTAATACTTGCTATAAAACAAATTAAAGGTAATGTGGCTGCTTATTTACGATATATTGTTTTACTTTCATATATATATATATATATATTTTGTTTAGCAACCATATCCATTATTACGTAACAGACAGACACAGAAATATAAATTTGACTTAGTTACGATGCATAACAAATTGATATTAGGAAAAAGAATATTATTTCACTTTTCCATTTTACGTTTCAGTAGTATTTTAAACCTCGTAATACAGAAAGACCCCCGCTAGCGCGGGGCCCCTTCAAGGTGCGGGGCCCAATTTGATCTAATCGGTCAAATCGGCCTAAAACCGGCCCTGGTCAGCAATTCTGATGCGATTGTGTAGTTGTGGGTTTAAACTAGAACTGCAATGATACATTTAAAAATGTATCGATAATCGCTGGTTCACGAATCGCGATAATAAAAACAAGTAAACATGGGGAATTCCCAATATCTAAACTTATTTTCTGTAACGGACTGAAATGCATTTCTTGGTGACAATTAACAATATATAATATAAAATACCCAATATAACGCTTGTAAATGAAATTAACCTTATTTCTAAATATTGCATTAAACATACAAATCCATGTGCAAAACCTAACCAGGCTTTATAACTACTAGCCAGAAACGAAAAGTTTGTCAGAAAGGCACCGTTCGTAAATAATGCGTTTTTGGCACCCCGGCTTTATTTTTGCTTTTATCGGGGCAAGTGCATTTGGCCGCTGGTCGCTAAACCAAAAGGTCACTTTAGGCTGTCCTTTCCAGTTTGTAAAGTCGGTGCTTGTCTAAGTCTGACTCCAGTAACTTGCAGCATAAAATTTGGAATATAGACCAGTGGTTCTCAAACTTTTCCAGCTCGTGGCACACTAAGAAAATTCTAAAAAAATCGCGGCACACTTAAACAAAACAAATTGAATCA
Source organism: Ciona savignyi (assembly GCA_000149265.1). Lineage (NCBI taxonomy): Eukaryota > Metazoa > Chordata > Ascidiacea > Phlebobranchia > Cionidae > Ciona > Ciona savignyi. Next base: position 6,932 of record AACT01018007.1, on the reverse strand, counting down.
AGGAATTTTATTCGGCGAATTTTAATAGGATCGGTATGCTTGTCGTTTAGCACAAGAAAGATCGTAACGAGGTTCCATTTTTTGACAAACACAAACGCATTTTCGTCGTCCAACTGAGTACTAAATAAAAATTTAAATGGGATCAAATAACTAAAGTTTGCTTATGGAATGATCTTATTAATAAAATGGTTTCGCTCTTTTCATCTAGGTAGCTTTCCTGATGCTTAACTCAGCGTGCAGGACAAAATGTGATGCATGTGTTAAAAATACGTTAATACACCACACTAAACAATTAATTGTGTTTATGACATGACAATCACCCTTAATCTGTCGTTACCCATAGCAATACTGTCTAACTCTACTTGCTAGTAAACTTGAGAAAAGACATTTCTGTGCATTAAAGTCGCGTATGCTCAATTTGCCCACTTGCAACACAAAGAGGTTTCCTACATAATTTTGCAAAATACCAAAAAGTTTCGCGGCACACCTGAGAACCTCAAACGGCACACAGTTTGAGAAACACTGATATAGACTATAGACGTACGGCAATATTTTATTCTGTAAGCTGCATTCTTTTATTGAGAATGCTGCGCATAGTAACGCGATTGGTGGCAATATTTTGTACGTTACATACACAACAATATATATCAAAGATTTACCCCGAGGGGAGACATTTTGACGCCTATTATAATTGCGATAATGACTGGCGTTTTAGTTACAAAGGGCGGTGTATACTCGTCGTAAATACGACGACAATAAATTACTTGTAAGTAAAAATACGTTTACATACGTGTTCTACAAACAATATACGTAATCATTATACACAAACAATTATATAAGTTCCCGAAAGCATCTATTCACCACACGTTTAATTACACAATACACCATTCTCAAGGCGGTGTTGAACTTTATATTACGTAATATAACCTATATCATGCTATGTTTGTAAGTAAGAAAAGTTAGCTTGTATAAATTCAACTGTATGATACCTTGGCCTAATGAACTAATTATAAATGAAAAATATTATAAACATATCACCCCTAATAATACACAATAATAGGCATAGGACTGCGGTTTATTACAATCATAACATCACAATTGCAAGTGTTACACTGAGTTTGAGACACAACAATGCGTTTGTGAGTGAATAAACACTATTTTTACTAAACAAAAAGACGTGTTAGGTTAAGTTTCCCTGATAAAACAATGAGTGTGGTATGATATTAGCGATATTAGTATCGTAGCTGAGTGAAATCGATTATATCGCGATTATCGATATAATGTACAGCACTAATTCAAACATAGTATGGAATATTGCTCTACAACGTGAAAAGGCACCAGCAGATATATAAACTTTATATATTTAGGTGCTCGTCAATACGGTACCAGCACCGATTTTGCTTTCCTGTTTCTTGCGGAGGCTTCAAGCTTAAAGTGTGAGAAGCTGAAATGGAACCGGAAGAACAAGCCGCGGTAAGTTGCTAGTATACCACTATTATACCAAGTCCCATATGGTTCATATACATTGGGCCGACATAGAACATACAATGTACACAGCTTAAGCTTAATCTGCGAGGCATCAATTCTGAGCGTGTTTAAACTTTTTAACGACACAACTGCGCAGCGAAATGTTTGTTTTTCCCTTTATCCTACAGTTCGCTGTTTAAAGCAATAAACGCCGTATTTAACATGGAAATGTATATTTCGGGTAAACCAGTGGTGGAATCATCTAAATATTGGAAGGAGCTGTTACATTTACGGGCCGGTGCACCTATCTTACTTAACTCAATTAATGCTTTTGTATAAACATTGGCAATTCAATGCGATTTCATATTAACAAAAGCAGAATGATTTACTTACCCCGAAGCAATTTAATATTAGCTCTATGTTAGTTCTAGCACGTGTCATTCGTTTTCGCTGGGAATATGTTAATGCACATGTAGCATATAACGTGGATTTAGAAATATACAGCATTTTTGTTCTGTTTTTTATCTTATTTCAGACATTATATGTGACCGAGTAAATATGATAAACACTCACTTACACACTTTTCACATTTCATTTTCTTAATTAAATAATCGTTGGAGTATATTTTATGAAGCCAGTCAGTGAAGACTGGTTGCAGCCGAAACTTGTTGGGTTGAATATTTTCACAGTGGTCACGTGATGAAAGGCGGACTGTTGTTGACTAATTAAAAATATTAAGTTTTAAACCCGCACTTATAATACATATGTATATTGTGCAGTGACAATAGTCATTCAATATAGTTACGCAACAATGCGCATTATTGTTGCATCAAATGGGATTTAAAGTTAATAAATCATGTTTAATTCGGTTTAAATTTATGTTTAAAGAAATTCCTTCACAAATAATATATATGCGTTTAATTAACATATATAATTTGATGGCGTCATATTCACCTTGGTTAAAGTTTCTAACAAGACTAAATTCATCAATTATCACATGTGTGGGCTCGCGCTTTTCTTTTTGGATGCGTTTGCGTTGGCTAAGCTTGCTGCCAAAAGCTGCCTCACGATATCTTGCGAGCTGCGCAGCGAAAAGTCTATAGTTCACTCTGCACAAAACCCCTACTAATTATAATGGTAGCCGCGATTTGTAAAGTATAAATCTCAAATTCAAATACTAACTCTTGATTTAGTTTAATTGTATTCTGCGTCTCATTCAATATACCGTTATGTTCGGGAAGCAAGTTACTTAGGTAAATGCAAGTTATCGATAGTCTGCAGAAAAACGTGCACAAGTGGGGTGGGTGCTTTTTTATCTATATATTCGCGGCGTCCACATTCATTAAGCATTGAAAAGCACTTTTCATGCATTCCTATTTGTCTATGTATGGCAGAACCTTCGAGCGCGTATTTATTGCGTTGGGCGGCGAAAACACAGAGAGAAAAATACTTTTAAAGTGTATAAGACTAATAATAAGAGGGTGTTGTTGCTATGCTATGATGCATTTTGTATTTCCGACCTCCCACTTTAAAAAAAAAGTTGGACGCTTTCGCATGATAGCCCGTGCTTTCGGTATGGAGAAACGCACCACGGGTATTAAGTGGCTTAGTTTTCCTAGTTTTTTATATGCCCATTTACAAGATAAGAATAAAAAAGTCGCTAGTCAGTGATTTACGCGTCTAAAATAAGGTTGTGTTTATATAGGCCGACCCAATCCAGAAAGTATTTTATGTTCCGGCTGGGTTCTAACCGTCCGGATTGGAGCCAAAGGTCCTTATACAAAAATTGGTCTCCTAGACGTAAACCATTCCGCTTTCATTACTAGTGTAGAATAATTGGTGAAACTTCTGTTATATTCCAACGGTTATATGTGCGCGTCAAGGATATCTCATTGCGTCATTACGTAGTTGCGCATTGATCTCCGCAGTTATGGGCCTAACGGGCAACACTTAAAAAATGGAAAGAGGAAAGGCGAAGAAATAATTCCAATCCAACCCTAAACACTAATCTAAACCCCAGAGCTAACCCCAACACCAGCCTCAATTTAAAAAATAATTCTAATACCATAATATTTGTTTAAAAGAGTAGTCGTATGTATCTTTGCGATGACACATGCGAATGCGCTGAGCTCACAATAATAATTAAAAAGAGAATAAACTATTATTTTGTTGTCAGGTCAGCTATTAGTTCAGGACAGAAAGTTAAACTGGTTTTCTATACTTTGTAGCTCACACCTGTTTACGCAATTATAATTTTTCCATTTTAAAATCCTCTGATTTACTGTTGTTTACCACATTTTGTTTTACGAAACGATTAACCAGATTATTGCGTCGTAATATTTTATTGACTCTTTATGCTCGGTGTGTCTCTTTAGTCGTTTTGTAATAAACCAACCTATGGTTTTATTTCAGACGGATAGGTCTTCCAGGTTAAGCGAATTCTTACAGTTCTGACACTTACTATTATAACTAGACTTAGAAACTTTAATTCTTTAAGTTTTATTTTCTGTCTTTAACTAATAGCGGAACTTTACAATATATATTAAAAAAATAATGTTTTTTAGCGCTTTCGCACGAGTCATCGAAAAGATACACGACCAGGTGCAAGGGGACTAGGACCAAACAATCCTTTCACACACTCTTTGCCAAAAATTATTTATTATAGTTAAAACCAGTTAGCTGTTTTAACTCTCGCGTAATCACTACAAAATATTTGAATTCCGTGTTGTTTCGCCTGGTAGATATTTAGACGACTGCGTACATTACACAAACTAGCACAAATAGTCCTGTCTTACACGAGGCAGAAATCGTTTAACTCGCTGTAACAATGGTAGCATTATATTAACAAGCGGATTGGTATTACATTAAAAGCGCGCGTAGACCACCACAGCTGATCGCGGATTGATATAAATTTAAATAAAACCAAAAATTGTTTTGTTTAGTGCAAATACGGTTTTCCTTATTTGTAAAAGGGGGGGGGGGGGGGGTTAAAAAAACAATTCAGCCAAAAAAGGCATAGATTCAACAAGAGCTAACACAACAAAAAACCAAACAATAAATCGATCGAGTTTTTTTATGTGGAAATATAATTATGCCAAACGCGTGCTATGGAGTTTTGAAACAATTTTCCCTTTCTGCTTTTATTTGATAGCAGACTTTGATATATTAAAGAAATATTAGTTACTCTCGCGTATTATCATCATAAGGTGAGCGTGTTCGCACGAGTTATTAAAGAGATACACGCGTCGCTCTTAGTGACCCGGTGCAGGTGTAAGATGGACCAGGGACAAACAATCCTTACAAACACGGTTAGGCGAAGTTTGCTTAATATTTTAAAAAGGAAACGGACCAGGTTTTTCTGTCATAAATACCTTAGCTTCCGCATATAAAACTTTCGTGTATATTGAAAATTGATTTTAAAACGACTTTTTAGTTACTTACTAACTAAGCCAAAAAAATTGGTGCATTAAACGCGAGTTGGTGGTCTTAGACCGAAAACCCTAAGTCAATGTGGAAATTAACCCACTTTGGGTAGTATCCATACCTAGGTGGATGTTGGCAGGACACTCTCCACGAGTATCTCCACAGCGTGCAATCCACTTATTCTACGTACCCCGACAACCTTTACACATTCCCTCCAGCGGATGAGACTGGACACTGTGCCGGATAACCGCACTACTACCGAGTAATACGATTTTCTGTTTCTATTTGAATTCTCATATTATCCCAGTGATATATTTCTAGCACGACAGAGAAATAAATAAAGGTCCCGCGCATACCTGTGGAGATCATTTGACTTCCCAATTAAATTATTTTATAACTCGGTCCTTTGGTTGCAAACCGAACGGTTATAACCTAACCGGAAGCTAAGGAATTGTTATAGGATGGGTAGGCTATAAAAGTTTAATCAATATAGGGCCGAACAACAGCCACTGACCACTATAAATACTCATATTGTGTATACCTCTAAAGAGACTTTATAGCACTAGAACACGTAATACGGGTAGTGCGTTTTCTCCTAACCTTACCGAAAGCGCATCTATCTTGCGAAGACGTCTTAGCACTTTTAAAGTGAGAGGTCGAAAAACAACTTGCATAATCGCATCGATTTTTATGCTAATAGAAGATTATCTCTAGAGTCAACATTACAGAACACGAGAAGTTTATACACTTTATTTACTAGTTTTATTTTGTTTTGAGCTGGAGATTTTATTTATTAAACGATTCTCGAATTTCCTCTTTCCCGAACTCAACTTGAAACCGCTTCGGTTTAACATAGTGCTTTCATTTTCCCACCCCAACACCGTTTCGATATACTTTCATTATTCGCCTGTATATCCGTTTGCACATTATAAAAGCCCAAATTCTGTTTTGTTTCGGCTATTTTCGTACACCATGTCAGGTTGTGTCGCTTGCTGCGTCTATATACAAGGCTTCAAAGTCTGGACTGACCTCTCCATGCGTTTATATTAGTTCACTGTCGCTGTGTTTAAAGTTAGAGTTATGAAGTCAGATGCTGTTTATAGTCTATCCGTCGGAGAAGTTAGGCCAGTCCAGCCACCTTAGCGTTATGAACGGCCAGGTGCATCATCTAATGGCGTTGCCCGCATGAAATCATCGCGACAAACGCGAGGGTTCCAAATTATTCATTAAAACTTTTACTAATTATGACGAATCGGTTCAAACTCGAGACTTTTAAGCGTCTGGTTTAAAATGTCCAAAAAACACATTCTAAGGCAAATCAATGTTAAAAAATTGATTAGCTTTCAACCGTCGCATCCCCTCACTTTTCGTACGTTCGGCGCGTCTCTGTGCTTGATTAATATTATCTAATATAATTGTTTATATTCGGGCAGAATTTATACTGTGATTGTGAGGTTTTATTTGGAATGATCGTAATTTTCTTTCTAGCTTGCATTGATATATTCGTGTAAGCATTTTCCGAGTAAACGCAGAGCCCAGGATTTTTTATCGTGCTTAGTTTTGATCCTATGACGGCCTCGTCACTAATTTCGTTTTTTTATATAGGGAATTGGTATATGAATCGGTTACGTTAACCATTCGGCCACCCGACCGTTCTAGGAGAGCCCAAGAAAGCTACTCCATTTTTGCTTATGGCTTAATAGCGCCATTGTGCGTGACCGATATTATTCTGTAGTAGAATGCATTTGTAGATTTTGAGTTCTGTTAACCACAGAGTCACCCAAATCATTATACAGCACTTCAAACAGTTAGAGTCGTTCTCAGATATTATTGCGTCCCTTGATGATTTTCCAGACTTTATTTCAGCCCTGGCCGCTGTGTCTCGGCCGTGTGTTTCGTATAAGCGCTCTCGTCCTTTGTTCAGACTCCGTCCTATTTTGATGAAGGGTGTTTTGAGTGTTGGTGGTGGTTAAGAGCTTTCTTCGTTTGATAATGAAGTAAAGCAGCCAAATATTTTGCCTAGTCCCCATTTTGTCACATCG
>AACT01017961.1:0-16414 GCA_000149265.1 Ciona savignyi | reverse complement strand
TGCTGAGGTATACAGGTCTCGTATTTAAATGACTTTAGAATAATAAGTCTTAGCAATTTATATCATAAATAATAAAAGTAAAAACAGAACAAGGATAACTATAACAGAATGCATTAAACTGTAACTGCCAGCAATTTATAGAAATAAACCAGCCCATTAGGCAAAGGCTAGACTATGCGGTGGGAAAAGCCTATTTCTTTTATGGTTTACCTTGGCTGTTTGTATAATGTTTTGCTGTTGTGTATGTGGTGCATTTAATGTCTGCTGTTATAGAAACTGAGCATTAGCCTACTGGTTGAGAATACCACTTATTGCAAAAACCAGTTAATCCACAGTAGCTGATGTGTAGTCCGACAATAAGTACACAGCAAGCACTCAGATAAGTAAGTGAAGAATATATATAATAGATCTTTACTTAACTACCCAAATAAGTTAATAAGAATATACCACATTTCTAATTTAGTTCTTTTTATTAGATATTGTAAAATGCCTAAAGTTAAGCCACTGAGAAGGAAGAAAGAGTGATTGGAGTATATTGTTTTGCTCCAGGATGTACAAATTCCTATTACAGCACACGAAATTCCAATCCACCTGTGCTCTTCCATCGATTTCCTCACAACGACAAAAAACGGTTGAAGCAATGGATACAACATTGCAAGCGTTCTAAACTACCTGGAAAAAGAACCGCAGTGTGTAGTGCACATATTTGTGACAAGGATTACCATAGTAAAATTGTATTTGACTCCAATGGAGTAGCCAAGATGATGAAAACAAACCACTTGGTGAAAAATACAGTTCCAACAATTTTAAATTTTTCTGATTATGATTTTAAACATAGTGATCAACCCAGTACATCAAGTGCAACTTCAAGAACTTCTTTATCCAAGCAGATAATTGAAAAATAAGGGCTTTTAGTAATGCAAGTCCAGTCTGGCATTATTTTGTGCACAAATGCATGTACATTCATGCAGCATAAACATTCTTGCCGTGTGTCCATAAGAATACAGTTTTTGCAACGGCACCAAGTCATGTCAATAGGCAGGCCCGGTGCTAGGAACCGCGGGGCCCAATTAGAAATGTGATGGCGGGGCCCCTACTCTTCATAGCAAAATTTATGGGTGTTTATATATCATAAAATACCTACCAGTACATACAAACTACAAAAATAGACATTTAATACTTGCTTTAAAACAAATTAAAGGTAATGTGGATGCTGATTTACGATATATTGTTTTACTTCCAAACACATATATATATATATATTGTTTAGCAACCATATTCATTATGACGTAACAGACAGACACAGAAAAATAAATTTGACTTAATTAGATGCATAACAAATTGATATTAGGAGAAAGAATATTATTTCACTTTTTATTTTACGTTTCAGTAGTATTTTAAACCTCGTAATACAGAAAGACCCCCGGCTAGCGCGGGGCCCCTTCAAGGTGCGGGGCCCAATTTGATCTAATCGGTCAAATCGGCCTAAAACCGGCCCTGTCAATAGGTAATGTTTCTAAATAAACATTTTCTTCTATGGGGCTTGCATCTTCAAAGATACTTTCAGACGTTTTTCTTGGTTCAAACGCATATGACTAAATTTGTGTTGTTTTATTGTGTACAATAAAACTTCTTTCATCTATGCCAGAATGCTGAAAACTGTTATCCATTTTAGTGTTACAACATTAACTTAAATTTACTCTAGAAATGAAGAAAACAAAATAAATTTGTTAAAACTTCTATGCATATGTATACCAAATCTCTCACACTCTCAGTTTGTAGCCTAGGGGGTGATAACAACATTGCTAGTCTACGTTGCAGATTATGGCTATATATTGAAAAGCAACAATCATGAAAGAAATAGGCTGTTCCCACCGCATAGTCTGATTTTTGATTGATGGCTGGTTTATTTCTATAAATTGCTGGCAGTTACAGTTAACTGCCTCCTGTTCTAGTTTTCTTGTTCTGTCTTCACTTCTATGATTTATGATATAAATTGCTAAGACTTATTATTCTAAAGTCATTTAAATACGAGACCTGTATACCTCAGCATTCAGCTTAGGTCCAGGATCGTGCAGGCCTGAATGAGCGCGCTTAAGGTAAGCTGTCACGCGGGTACATTGGTTCAGTTAGGCTATGACAAGTGTTATGCTAAGTCTCCATAAAAAAAACGAAAATACAACGCTCCTGCAGGCGCTTATGTTACTAATTCACCTCTAAACTGGCACATAATTGTATACAATGCATATAGGCACGAAATCTCAACAACGTCAGTGACGTATACGGGAAATCCCCTAACATAAAATAAAATGCATATTTGCTCATAACTCATTAACAAAACAATATTGAAAGAAACTGATTTGATTTTTGGAATCAGCGTATTTTTTTCCATTTATTAAGATATTCTTAAAATTGACTTCAGTTCCCCTTTAAAGCTGAATGAGCGAAGAGGGAATACTACAGAAGTGAGACAAACGGCTCAAAATAAAAAATAACAAATTTTGTTTTAGAACGATTTAGTTTCTATCAATTGGCTTTCACCAACTGTACTAAGACAAAATGTTTGTAAACAGCACATACCAAATTTAGAAGCACACTTTATGGGGTCGGATATTTCAATGACGTATCTTCCCTGTACATCTCTAACCCACGAGTTTCGACTGATGTTCTGTATCTGTGTGGAATTGTTAGCATCCAGGTAGATTTTAATATTACGTGACCATATCCAATTTTCCATTGGTAAAACCTTTAAGCGGCTTATTGTAAATATGAAACAAAAAAAATAAATCTCAACAGTATAAATTTGAAAATCTCGTGGATAAATTGAAACGGCCGTCAATACGTAAGCCTGCTCAGCTGATTGGTTTGATGAAATTAGTGATAACGCGGGTCAAATCTGGACAACGAACAGTAAATAACCTCTGGGTGTTAATATCACTAAGAATCCTAGCCAGTGGTTAGTTCTGAGATTGAGATTTATGTTTGGGACATGGTCGTTTATTCGGCGGTACTAGTACAGGGGAATTCCCAAGCATAAGACATGCGTTGTGTCTGGTCGGCAGAGAAGCTCAACGTTGGTTTGTTTCACAAAAGCTAGCTCGCGAGCGTAGTTTGTCCATATAAAAACAAACAGTCGGTAGTTCACGAGCTTGTTGGTGAATCTATCGTCTGTGATTCATCTCATTGATACGTTTGGTTAAATCTATGTTTTCCGCTCATTGCAATTAAATTTTATAAAAAATAGTAATTTGCATGAAGAATATAGTCAGAAAAACATTAATTTTGACCAAAAAAATACAAGTTGTATGCTAATGGTTGGTGTTTATACGTAATTCGGTCACTTCTTTTAAGCAGGAAAGGTAAGTATAATTCCAACGCCCAACAACATAATGCAATCAACGGACATTAATTTAACCCAGTGTAGTTTACACTATTTAAAAAATGGTTCATGAATATCCCCCAACATAAACAACACACAATAAAAAACCTTCGATTGTGGGAATGTATTTACATAATATACCGCTTTCACTTCCAGGAAAAAAGATTTCCAGAAAAATATTCAATTCTATATTTTCTACATGGAACACAACTGATCGTTGTGTTGTATACGATTGCACCGGGTTGAATGCAATTGAGACATGTACAACATATATGTTTTAACCACTAATCCACTAGATTCAATCAGATGTCATTCCTAGTGAAAGGGCGGATATTGGGGCTCGTTTCGATCCACCAACCAACAGAGTTACGCTCCGAGGAACCAGATCGTCGGTTTGTATGTTAGTGTGTAGGTAGGAGTATTTGTTCAACATTGCAAACAGAATTCAACTCACTTGTGGGCTATCAGAACCGGGCAGATGAATTTCACAGCTTGCCAGCAGATCTCCCGAGATGAAGACCCCAGCCACTGCGTCTTGATTGTTGCCCGAAACCCAAGTTATATTCCGCGGATAGTTGTAGATGACGTAAGTTTTTTCACCGTCAGATGCCAAAACCGCTTGGAAAGTATTTTGCTAAAAAGGGACAGAATATGAATAAGTCAAATAAATGAAGTGTCACTCAGGCGGGTCATTGGGAAAGTGGCGGTCACCTCTAAATTTACCTACACTAAATTAATTGATTGGATTATTATGAGTTTTAAGCACTCTCGTTTTGCCGTCTTTTTCATTTCCAATAAAAAGTTCGTGCTGAGTGTGTTTATTGTGGAAACAAAACATAAACTAAAGTCACATCGAACCCTGGAATATCAGATGCGACGTGTACAAAAAAATATTTTTGTTGTTTCATAATTTTATAGCTCCTACAACTACCATCCTTTTAAATTACATATTTGTAAGCAGCTAAAATGCAATATCGCGCAATAAACTGAGTAATCCCACATTATTAGTGTGCCGGATGAATCCTTAAACAAGCACTTCACGCCTACCAGGATACAAATACCACTCAGTAACTTGTGGAACGTTTGTATATATTTAGAATTGACGTAATAACAGGCAAAATTACGCATTTCACATCAAAAGTTTAATTCAGGGCGAGGCTTAACTACACGTAATTGCCCACCGCCGTCAGTTGTGGAGTCATTTTAAATCGATAAATGTCGCGGAGGATTAAAATCTAAATTTACATTAAATATTTCTTACTCTTGCGATGTTATTAATTTTATATAACAAGCGCACTCTCGAAGATTCCGATCAATGTATGTACTAAGTCAAGTAAAGAAACCCTAAAGTATATTAAAAATGGTCCCAAACCTTTCCCGAATCGTCCAACGACGAAACTTTGTCCCACGTCACTACCAGGACACAGGTCGGTGAAAAGTCATCGTTTGTGACGTTTTTCGACTTCGCGACGTCATTCGCGACTTTCTCCAGTAAAGAATCATTTCCGCCGCAAACTTGTCGGTACACCACGATCCCCTCGCCGCCCGGTTGTGACGACACAAAGAAAGGAGCGAGAAGCGTATTGTTCAATATATGTCGAACTCGATGATCTTTTACTTTGTTCGTGGATAGCGACCCGAACGTTGAAACCTGGAATAAAAATGTAAAGTTAAAAATGAACATCATCATAGGATAGGATATTTACGTTTATCCCCGTGAATGAGAAAACTAAGGCGGTTAACTCACGCAATCGTCAGATTCTATCGTGCCCAACTTAGGGTATCGGTGTTATGTCATTGTCTTGAGTGTAACTTGGGCGTTTTTTTCAATTTGGTAGATTATTGTTTAACTTATTAATCCACTGGGTTCAGGCATGGTCCGCTAAGTGCCTTGTCCAAGGTGAACCAATTACATACCGACCAGTTTCGAAATTGCAATACTTCGGCTAAAGGCAACACTAACCCACCAAGCTAATAAGTCGGATTGAATATCTTTTAACGTCATTTGATTGAATAGACGCGCTATCTTTTCGGTCAGACAAATACGTCTAACTGGTAATTATCCATATCAGGTAACACAAAATACCGATTAGCACAGTATTACCGTGTGAACTGTGGACCGAAAGATTATTGTATAGAAACCAGTATTTTATAGTTGATTTCGAGTGTTGTCGCAGCGTTAAACTAAAGTCGAAATGATTAATAAAAAGATTTAAATCAAATAATGAAAAGTTAAGTTGTAAATAATACACAACGTACTGCAATAGCCCAGATAACTCAACTGTCGTTGCCTAACAGACGGAAAATACATGAGGATCCTATAATTCTAAAAGGGAGTAAACTTATACAGGTTAAGTAAACTTAAACGTAATAAAGATGTCTTATTAGCAACCTCTAAAGTTGCCGTTCAAACTCTTCAATGTCGGTCCCATTGATTTAGAATCACATCTGTTTTACGTCATCAATGGAACTGGTTAAAACTCAACTTTAGAAGATTTTTTGGTTTTATTTTGTAAGCAGATCGTGGTCAATCGTATTCGTTTACATAACAATATGTACAATTGTTATTTTATACGTATGAGGTGGCCAAAGATATGCGGATAGTTGAGTTAGAAGAATTTTGTTTTACCTGAGTGGCAATTGTAGGTTTTTCTAACTGATAATTTAAATGTTTGGCTGAATAGCTTGGTGGGTTAATGCGTCGTCCTTTAATCGAAAAAAATTCATTCAAAACTTTGACTAAACACAATACATTTTTGGGTTCTTGTTAATTAAAGAAACGTCTCAATCATATACATCATACTACAATAGCTCCCTTACACCGACCGTGGGTATGAGGTAATCTGACAAAATCTGACCGTGTTATAACGCCACTGCATTTTTCATTCATCTCGATAAAAAAGATATATCCTAATAATTCACCATATTCTATTTTACACTAAATCCAGGCTAGCACAAGGTAAAATGACATTAAATAACCCCTAATTTAACTATTTTCAGCTACATACACACAATAAGTAATATTAAGTTTTGATCCCAGATTTATTTATGACAAGTATTGTAGCATTTTCGTTAAAACCTAATTTTATATGCCAATCTTTTATTGATGCTACATCACAATATTTCAAGATGGACCATTTTGCCCACACACTTATTGAAATTTCATCATTTCGCTTTTCAACTGCCGCAGGCCAAAAAGAAAAGAAAATTTTTGCTTAAAAACAACTAATTGGCAACGAAAGGGAAGGATTAGCTTTTTGTTTGGGCCATTTTTAAACAAGACTTCTACAACCAATAAGAACTTCCATTATTTAAAATAAGTAAAGATAAGTTAAGGAGAAAATGTAAACTAAATTTAACCAAACTTTGAAGTACCACTTGTAAAATGCCGAACAACAATAAATATTTAATTTATTTAATAACCTTTGTTTAATTTAATTTAAATTTTATACCAAATTTATAATTGTTCGCTAAGTCATATATAGCTTAATATTCGTTTTTCTCGTTTTATCTCGGCGGTTTCTTTTCTAAGTCTTTTTTGCGAGTATTTAAATTGTGCTTAGGTCGGTAACTGAGACCCTATCACTAAACTGTAACATTCGGATGATTCTAGTTTTGAATTTTTCTAAATCAGCACAGATTGTTATTTCTTATTCAATTTCTTAAAATAAAGGACTAAAATTTAACGACCAAAGACTTACCCAGATTTCGTTAATAGGGGAACCACCAAGAAATGGCATGGGGTTATTCAGGGGTACTTTCACAGACCCAAGATTCCATCTTCCACAGTCTGCCACCTCGTCGCCATTTTCGACCCCATATGGATACAGTTTGGCGTGAGTGGTCCCAAATAGAACGATTCCAATTAATATTCTTGCCAACATTGTTTCCCTCGCTATTACAGAGGTAACCCCTATAACCATTCGTGTTCTTCCTTTCAAGAACTGCCCATCTAACAGAATGCTATCAAAACAAAATTATTAACAATACAAACCATGTTAAATACAAAATAAATTGTATCTAAATCTTTCTTTGCTTAGTTTGTAATGCATGTAGTGCAACGAAAATACTGGCAACTGTGAAAGAGATCTTAATATTGAGCGTACTCATATATGAATTTGCATAAATAACTTTAAGTTAATTCGACGTTTTACCTATAGTATCAAACAACAGCAAACAAAACAATTCACTACACAGGAACGAGGAAAGACAGCAAAACGAAGAGTCCTTAAAACACATCATTAATAAATAGAAATAGAAATATAAAAAAAACGAATTTAGTCACTAAACGTAAGCAAATTTATAATGATTTACAAAACAAATATTAAAACCAAATAATAAAAAGCCCTGAAGAAGAGTAAGCGGTAAAGCGTGGCTAATACAGAGGGGGCTAGATTAACATATAATGTTGTTACACACAACAAAATATTGTAATGTTGTAATACGCTACAAAAATTATAGTGTGGTAACTCAATACAAAACATTATGGCGTTGTAATACGCTACAAAATAGATATGCCGCTACAATACAGCGCTGTCTGTATAATGCTGCATGGCATCTAGTGATTACCATGTTCCGACTGAGATTACTGGTTGGTGCCGCCGATAAGCGTACTTGCCTCATCTTATTAACAACTCGTATAACATGGCCTCTCCTTAACCTATGTTTCATAAAAATAATCATGAATTGACCCGAGGCCGTTTGTTTGTTTTTTGAGTCATGGTCAAAGTTAATTAGACTTAATAGCAACAATTTTCTATGGAAACCTTGTCGGGCCGGTTTATGGTACTTTGAGAGATTTGGCCTGCGGGGACAACTGCATATGCTTGGCGCGTTGTGCCGACCCAGCGACATGTATCCCACGTAGGTGCTTACAAGAGGTGGCCGTGAACTACGCTCTATGACCCCCTATACTTATCAACACCACTATTTACACCGGAAGCATGTAATTGCGGACAATAAACGAGCCAACACCATGTCAGTTACAGCCACAACTAACAGTGACGAACGACCCGACTTTGGCACAAAACCAATCCGCTGACGTAATCAACGCTCTTTCTGCAAATAGAGATTAATCACTTGGTGATGATGACGCAATAGCGTGACGTCATTATTTCGGTGATTAAGTGACGTGAATGAACGATGTATAAAGAGAAAGTGCGCCGCAATCAATATAACGATTGGATAATCATGCGTTGCTCTGACGTAATAAGAAAGTCAAACAGACGACGAACTTACCTTAAGTGTCAACGCATTTAACACATTGGTCATCGGACATTTCGTGGGATTTTCTAATAAAAAAAATCAATTTTAATCATTAATGGGAGAACAAATTTACATCCGTCCTTTCCGATTTCTCTCCAACCGTATTATGCTGGTATACGCGGTTCATTACAATGTATTTAGGCACAGTGCAGTACAATTATCCAAATCCCACAGTTTCAAATTAATTTCGTGCGACCCGAAAGTCCAGACATTTTAGCTGTTAACGAAGAATTATGTGACCGAATGGTTAACCGCTGAATGATCTACGGATTTCTACATAAAAAAACGTTCGTAGTGATAAGCCCATCAAGGGTTTGAAACTTAACCGGGTTTCTTTAGAAAAATATAGAATACGAATAAGAGAAGTCAGGCCTGATGACTGGCGTGTCAGAGGTATCAAACACGATGGAAAATAAATGTAATTGCTACTTCAACTTTTTTTAATCTTCATATATTTTCAAAGCCTCGGTATTCCAATTAAAGTAATCGGCATTCGTACAAATTGCTTTACACACGACCAAATTACAACTCTCAGCAATACGGTCTTTCTTAGCCGTTCTACAAAGGCTTAATATTAATATCATAAACATATACCCACTGCATATAGGATCAACACATATCTTGAGTAAAGTTTCGTTTAAATTTAAAGTATAATACCACTTGAGAAACATTGTTGGATACCTATCTACAGAACAGTTATGAAACAAAGTATTCTTGACGAAAATTGTTATGATTATCGTTTTCCCACCCCGGGGATAAACCAAAGTATGCGTAAACAAAAGTTGAACCGCCACGCGTCCCCTTGACGTACAAACACAAACAGACCACGCCAAACGTAAACTAGCCGCGTTGGTTAAACCTTTTCGGTAACCAGGACCTCAGGCAAGACCATTTGAGGTACATTGTACCAACTCAGTAGATGATTCTATGATTATTTTTGTAGCACGGTCAATTGTTTGACAAGTTCCTATCGTAGCACCTGTTTGGTCGATCTGTTTTAATGCACTGGTGGAAAAATCTTTCTTGTAATGCCCTATGGTCATCTTACGCGTTCCCATAATACTACCTTTTCTATTCTTTTAATGGAAAAAGAAAGCATCTGTCTTGTACAGCCTCGTGGTCCAGCGGATAAGGACCGAGATACGGAAATGGTCGTGTGGCAGAATGGTTGGCCACCGATTCATGCACCGACTTATACACAAACAAGTCTTCGTTACGGGTTCAAAACTTATCCTCAATAAAAATATAAGGACTTAGATAATGACCAGGCAGTTACTTAGTTCCATGTTTACTCTGAACAGTTTCTGCGCAGATGTGTCCTTTGTACAGAACATTTTATCGACTCCCCCAACCAACGACTGTAAACCACAACTCGACTGTGAGCACAGCATTACCATTACCGGCGTTCCAGCTATCCCCACACACGAGGCTATAGGTAACAACCTTAATCTGAGTATTGAACCCGGTGACGTGGTGTTAGGTTCCAAAGCTGGTGAACTTAATACTTGATTTGCAACCTTAGCATGTTGTACTTACCACAACCTTAACCGATATATACTTCGACTAAGTGGCTTGTCGGATTAGGGTCACAAGGTCGCTAGTTAGTCGGTTGTGTTGTCCTTGGGCAGACTCTTAACGGTCATCGCTGGAATTCAAGGGCGACCCGAAGGTGAGCGCGAGGGGATCTGACGATTGCCCGTATGATAACTTTCCTTGTATTTTCACATTGAATATCTTATCTTATATAAACACTGTTATGGCGACAATTCTATACCGACCACAAGTGTAATGTACTTCCTCCACACCCACTGTGCATACTAGGTATCACCTAGAATCAAACGAAATACCGAACCATTTCAGATATACGAGGCTATATCTTTACCATGATTAAACTGTCCAACGAAAACGCATGCAACCAAAATCAAGCTATCTATTATCAAAACTTTGAAATCTAACTTTGTTTGCTGAATATGAGAATAATAAGCTAACTTGGTTTCTGCAAAACAACCTTAAAGCTGACCTGACTATATCTCTATTAACTTCATATAAAACAACCACAGAGTACAGATGTCCGGATTAAAAGACACTGGTAGGTACTAGGGCAGCTGGTATTCAAATGAGAGAAAACAAAACAAAACTCAACAACAGACACTCCGCAGCATTTTACCCTGAGGGGACGACTTTACCATAACTAATGAGCAAATCGACGTATAAACTCTCCTCACACATTCCTCCAATGTAAGTAGCCTTGCAGGGCATACATACATTCCCGCATTTGCGTTGTGTTTGTAATTATAATGTTATCACTGCTTGTTATACGGGGATCCGACCTAATGAAGGAAGATACGCAACGTGGTAAAGACATTGATTGGACCTCAACCCCGACTTAATTCAATCTTCACACTTAAAATTATATGTCTTCACTTACGTACAGACACGCGTTGAACAAAACAGTTTTGTTGTCCATTCGCGTATATTTACAGTTGTCCATTTGGTGTAACACAAAGCCCACCTTAGTCAATTAATTCGTCCACACATCGCAAAAAAAGGCGAAATAGGGATATGAAAAATACGCGAAACTCGGACCAATCCAAGTCCTTTTCTATCTTTTCATGGGGTGAGCAGTTCCCCCCAAGCCATCTAGATAAAACATCCTAAAATTTTGGAATTATATGTCTCCTTCGATTACTACAAACCGAAATTAATTTCACATAAGTTTAAAATTCTGATATAAACATAATAAACCTTAATTTTTAACGACCTATATATGGTTTAATTTTAATAATTACATTTGCAAATTATTGTAATTTTGCTTATGTTTTACGACCGACTTCGATATATTTAATATTTATACCATTTTTAATGACGTATTTAACGACTGTTGTATTACCACCATTTTCCTGTCCCTGTGTCGTGATTTGTTTTATTTTCTGCTATTGATACTAGGACAAACAACACGGACTAAAAACTAAAACCTTCCAATTTCCATTCCTACGCTGATGTAACCACCTGATCGTGCACGAACACATCGAATGATGGTAACACATTATAAAACGCTACGTGAACGGTCTCACAACGTTATTGCCCTGAGCCATATTTTCGAGATTTTTATCTAAGAGCTGCCGAACACGTTTTGAAGCTTATTCATCGTCGCGTTTTGACGTAATAATCGCCATAAAAATATGAATCAAACGTTGCAATTATAAGTAATTACGTCATAGACGAATTGCGACACTAACTCTTGTCCCTTTTGAGGTGACAAGCAATAAAACTAATCTTTTCTGAAAAAAACATGTCCACGCGACCTGTTTTCAATCAGTCAAAACATACTTCCACCCCAAAACCTATTTTATCAGCCAAAACCGAGACACATTTCCTCCGTGAATTTAATGGGATTTGAGTAAATCACGATTTCACTTTGTACATTCAAACAGGACCCGACGATGCCACTGTTCTTTGCGAATGAAGGAATCTCATTTTCGAACTTAATATATGTGCAGATGCCATTACCGACCGAATCATATGCAACGTAAAAACAACGTGTATCATGGTCCACGTGTGCCTTCCATTACTTAATATACATGCTGGGTACGTGGTTACCTATGCTCATTACGTTACTGCATGTATGGATGCGTGTATGTTAACTGTTGTATTTCCTATTTGATTAATTCGGATGTTTATAAAAATAGCAGTCGCCCGTTTAATAACCAACCAAAGCCTACCTCGGCAAGATAACTAAGACGCACACATGACTAATAAAAAATGGAAAACAGTCGAACATGAATATTGACGAGTCCCTTTACAATAGAACGACTAATTACAAAGAATTTACGACTATTGGCAGAA
Source organism: Ciona savignyi (assembly GCA_000149265.1). NCBI lineage: Eukaryota > Metazoa > Chordata > Ascidiacea > Phlebobranchia > Cionidae > Ciona > Ciona savignyi. Next base: position 3,924 of record AACT01017961.1, on the reverse strand, counting down.
CGTTTCTAATTCGGTCAATTAAGTTCAGGGTGGTTGCGCCGTGTGCTAGACATTGTTTATACTGCAATGCCCTTTGAAATTGTAACAAATATGTTTAAGTCCGGTTATTAAAAAGACAACGTGACCTACTAAACGTTGTACTAGCTGTCGTATTTACATGCACAATTAGTAAACCTATATAATAGGTCGTAGGTCGTTTTCATTTACAGACTCGATATAAATAGATACAAAATATCCATTTACGTTACAGCTCTAGTTTCTAGGTTCATTAGAAACGTTGATTTGACGTAACAGTCTCGTTTTTGCGTGTCTTTTACCGGCAGACGTCTGCCGCTTGCCGTTTACTTTTTTAATTGCATAACTAATCAAAACGCTCGTTTATTGTATTCAATCAATGATAAGTATAAAAATGAAAGTGGTCGAGCAGACATTTACATATGAATTTTAAATATGAACGTTCAAGTATTGAAATTCTAGAGCTTTTCACAGAACCCACGTTTTCAGGACCTATACCAACACAATTAGTTTTACTCGGCTGCACAAACTCGAAATTTTATTTTGTAAACACCGGTGAAATAATTCATATGCTCGTCGAATGTTAACTTAAAACGAGCCTATAAGGAAAATTTATAAATGGTGCAGATGGACAAGGGTGCACCTATCAAGGTTGATATGTGTACAAATATTTATGATTGGGACTTTCGAAATGTGGCACAGATGGACAGGTTCTTATCAAGGTTAATTTACGAAAAAATATATATGATTGGGTATTGAAAATACAAATATATATGATTGGGGTCTGGAAATGTGGCGCAAATGGGCATGTGGTGTGTTTATTAAAATTGACTTTTGTACATGAACATGCGAACATGACAAGCATTTGGCCGAAATGACCCTGTTGAAACGCTTCAATTCACCTTCAGCGAAGATCTAATCTTGCTTGCTATTTGTTGCTAAGCTGGAGAAAGGGCTTATTGTGCAAAAGTTTGATATCGACCCAACGATCGATAGCGTTGGTGGATTGCATGAAATGACGTAGTAACATCAATAATAAGACTTTGCTTGGAACTTGGTATTTCCAGCGCAAATAAAAGGGGAATACGGTGCGGATTGTCCATTTACGGTTGTGTAGACCAACCTTGGTGAGATTTAAGTGGAAATGAAGAATCATCGCAGATTTTTTGCTTTTCGGCTTAAGGTATTAGAGAAGATTAAGACGCAGAGAAAGTGTATAGGATTTGCACATAGGCTTAGGGTCGGTTTATTGTTCTGTAGCTGCGCAGCCAAGAACATTCAAAGCATTGGTCGTGTTAGGTTCCTTGCGCAAATTATGCGGCAGGTAATAGATTGTTTTTATTGGGATTTGCCGATCAGGCGCAGCTTGAAAGAAAGAAGGCTGGCTAGATTATTCTCTCCGAGGTGATATACGATGCAAGATATATACTTGTCGTTCATGTATGCTTGAAGGAGGACGTTATAAAATATTAAGTGGTTCTTAGCCGTCGCTTTGCACCAGTTCTGCAGGAATAAGCAGCCGCGTTTTGTCGGCATTTTGCGAAGTTGAGTTCATGTTTAGTCGCAAATATTAGACACGTCAAAAGAGGGAGGTTGAAGGGAACTTCCCAGTACGTGATTCGTGTTCGTTTTCCTCGGGATAAATCGAGTTTATATTCTTGCCCAGTAGGAAGTAAGAAAAGATAGGCGTTGACCTATTAACTGACTGTTTTATGGCCGAGCGAAGCAGAGATCGCGTTGAAGCAAATATTGTTGGAACTGGTACGAAGCATTCAAGCCAAGGAACAAGCCAAGACGACCAAGTTAGTTGCTGTTTGATCCAAGTTACTTAACCGTTTGGTTGTTGTTTTGTGTTTTTAAGTAAATCCCAAGTTAACTGTTTATATCTACCAAACGGTAGCGGTATTATACTCTGGGCAAAATAGTGGTTTTTAGATTTATTTTGTTTTCATTGAAGTTAGCTTTTAAGAATAAAGGCCAGGAACCAGTTAATTACTGCAGAATGAGAAATTATCAAGTAATTGGAGAAGTAGACGCGAGTTGGCCGAATGTTAAAATCTATATATTTTCGCTAATTTGCTTTGGGAACGGCGACGTTTGAGAGCAGTAATCCATACTCCCCGATGATAAATAATTAATGGTGTGTCTATGAGCAACTGCGCTAAGGGGAGAGGTCCAGATGTAGAGGCCGCGTTTACACCGAATTCACATTTTAACGCATGATTCAATACACGCCGCTTATCCCAAGAGACGACGGTCAAATTACCTCAAGGCACCTTCGTAGGAAAGCCATGCGGTTAAATTAATGCAGTGCACTGATCAATTAAGCAATGGAAAGTACGCCAGTAATTATGAAATTTTATTTGAAATTTAAAAACAATAAAACGCCCCGATGCACCATTTAATGCCCGTAAACTGGTGAAACCAATCCAATAGACGACGTTGTAAAATTGATACGATGGGTTTTAGGCATGAAGTTTATCACAAAGGTAGGGATTACGCCAGGACGGGTTGAAAGGTGCTTAGAGCTATATATATATATATATATATAATACATACCTATCCAAAAATAAATGGAAAAATCTTTAATGATTAATAATCGTTGGTTGTTTTAACGAATGCTTTTTGTGGCTGTCCTTGACTTTTTTTAACAACCAAAAAATTATCAACCTTTTGAGGCTTACCTAATGCAAATCGACGTTACGTCGTCAGCATGCCGCGTCTTACGTCATAATGCAAGGGTGAAACATATTTGTGGTGAGGTACGGAGAACCTGTACCATCATGCGGTCAAATGCTTAATGCCACCGATATATTTAGCAATTCTATTTAAAAGCTGTCTTAGGGTCGAGCCCATTATGGGTTTAAATCTTGGACATTTAGAACAAAGGCACGAAGGGCCAATAGTGTCACTGGCATTTAAAGACATGGTGATTATGTTGACGTGAGAGTTTCATAGGTACTAATGTATAACACACTGATATTGCTGTTTTTTAAAAGCTGATTTTAGCCAGTCTGAAGGAAATCACCATTATTACAATGCGCACGCACGTTGATCGTTCACTTCACATTCAAATATCAATATTCCCGAATACACAACCAATTTGATTCAAGATGTAACCAATCGTATTTTCCTTAATCGTCAAAACTCGAGTTTGGTGAGCGTGAAGTATAGAAAGTTCGAAAGAAAATCCATTACTTTGAACAAATCGAATGATTGTCGATTTGAATCAATGTGAAAATTGGAGTTTAGTCGAATTTAATTCAGTTATCAAAATCAATAAATTTCACTCTTGGCGTAAATGTGACTTTATAAGTGTTGATTCACAGTTAAGTGTGCATTTGCTAAAAACAGTTTCTTTAGTATTTTTAAAAACGAATTTTCCTTGTGAAGAGTATATTTAAGCGAAAGGTGATAGTGTAAAATCTCCGTACCTTTTTTTAGTTTTTGCAATCTTGCACCAAAAATGTTCTTGTAGGCATCTAATATACGATTACCCAGCGTAATTCCATATTTGAAAAACAATCTAAAGGTTAAAACACAAGGCGATACTTCTGTACCTATATAACCTCTGCATATGTTTTTTAACTCTTTGTGTTCAATAAAAACGAGTAGGAAATGAGTTTCGATTGCCAACCGCCAAGTTTTAAGGAGGGAATTAATAATTCATCGACAATAAAAGGGAACGAACGGTTTTAGATGGTTTTGGCCGAAGCCGGAAATTGCGTTGATCATTCAATTAGCGGGAAATCGGTAGAATTTAGGTGACGCTGCGTGTGGTAACCGATGCAGACGCCAACCTGAAATGAATTTCTTGTGTCGATAAAAAAGTGCTTAATATTAATACGTTAGTGTTCAATATATCAATAGACAGTATAGGTGGTCAATATTCATACGTAAATATAGTGT
>AACT01017878.1:0-11268 GCA_000149265.1 Ciona savignyi | reverse complement strand
CACGCATTAACTCACGACACGTTTATTGTAGTTTATCATTACTACTTAATAACAGTACTGTTTGCTTAATAAATTATCTTTCTGGCTTTAAAGATTAGTTTGAGAGGTTCTGAAACCGCATTCTAAGGCAATTTAACATAGCTAAAGCGCGAAAACGATTTTCTCGTATCCCACGCATTCAAAATCGTTAATTCAAACCCTGCAATATGTCACTGTCCTGCTCGCGCCCCCCTTGAGAAGCTTCCACGCCCCCCAGTTTAAGAACCCCTGGTCTAGTGGTTAAGTGCGTCTCCTTTCAGCCGAAGGGTTGCAATCCTAAACTAGTCGCTTACTAGTCTGTTGTGTCCTTAGGCAAGGCATGGCAATCTATCTTATTTAGGTACGATATTAAGTTATTATGTGAATTAAAATACAATTCATATTATGTCGATGGAAAATATGACACTGTCTATCAGTGGAACAACTTCTGCCAAAACTTACAACATAGACCATGGATCTGCCCTTCTTCAATTTGCCAACCAATCGCGAATAGATGGTAATTTTAACGATATCACAATTTGTGTGGAAGGGAACAACATTCGTGCAAATAAAATGGTTCTCTCATGTTTTTCCAATTTCTTCAAAACCATGTTTACAACCGAGGTTTGTATTATTAATTATGGGTCTCATTTGGAAAAATGGGACACATATTGTTTTTGCCCGTTTTTTTTCTTTTTTTTTGTTAAAGGTTTGACAGGCATGGCATGTCGCCCCGACATCTACCAGAAGGAATAATAAAATCGTAATGAAACTTGGCCATTGGTTAAACAACATGGTCTAGATATGCAGAAACCAAAATTTTGGGTGAAAAATCCAGGGAATTCCCCTGGGAGGTTAAAAACCAAAACGGTATTTTTTATGAAAAATTTAGCTTTTTGTGGCATAGCGCATGAACGGCTGCTCCAATTTAAATCAGATTTGGTAGAATGTAAGTGCATTAGGCAATGATTTAACACTTAGAAACACTTGATTTAACACTTAGAAAAAAAAGTTAAATATTACCTAGGGAAATACCCTAAAAAAAGATTTTGTTTTCAAATCACGATTGTGACATGCATGTCATATCGCCCCGACATCTACAAGAAGTAGTTATGGAATCGCAATAAAAATTTGACATGTTTTAGAAAACATGGTCTAGATATGCAGAAACAAAACAATTGGGAGATAAATCTACGGAATTTCCCCTGGGACGTTAAAAACCAAAACGGTATTTTATTTAAAAAGTAGTATTTTTTGGTCATAGCGTTTAAACGGCTGCTACAATTGGAATCAGATTTGGTGGAATGTAAGTGCATTGGTCCTTGATTTAACACTTAAAAGAAATAAAAAAATTACCAACGGAAATCCCCTAAAAATAGGATTTTGTTCTCAAATCATGATTGTGACAAGCATGCCAAGTCACCCCGACATCTACCAAAAGAAGTAATGGAATTGCAATGAAAATTTGACTTTTGTAAAAAGAACATGGGCTGGATATGCAGAAACCAAAATTTTGAATAATAAATCTAGGGGAATTCCCCTGAGACGTTAAAAAATCTAAAAGGTTTTTTTTTCAAATAAATTAGCTTTTGGGGGCATAGCGCTTGAACGGCTGCTCTAATTTTGATCAGATTTGGTGAAATGTAAGACCATTTGACACTTTGTGCCAGTTAAAAGTAAGAAAACATTTACTTCGGGTAATTCCCTTAAAAACGAAGATATGTTCCTGAATTATGACTGTGACAGGCATGCCATATCGCACTGACATCTCCAACAATGAGTCGACAAATCAGATTAAAACTTTAGGAGTTGTTACATAACATGACCCGCATATGTAAAAACAGAAACTTATCTACCAAACCTAGGAGATTTCCCAGAAACCATGAAAAACTAAATCAGGCTGTTTTGGCAATTTAGTTTCATTTCACTACAGCGCTTAAAAAGAAGGTTAAATTTAAAACATTTCTGGTAAAATTTTTGTAAATTTTAGACGTTTATTCATTTTTAACTACACATGGAAAAGAAGTTTGGTTGGATAACTCTGGGACCCATACGTTTATGCTTGCAGAAACAAACTACGTACTTAGTGTATAAAATACAAATTGTGTTTAGGGACCCTGTAGAATTAATATATGGCATACAACATGTGTTTTACAAATATGGTGGTTAAACACGTGGTTAACACTCTCTAGTTGTTATTGATGTTGTAATGATTTAAAGTAGAACTTATGTATAACTTGGATTACCCAGCTTTAGTCAGAACAAAATCATGTGCACTTTAAGATCATTGCTTGAAGGCACTGGTATGTTTGCTTGGAATATAAATTTAATCCATGGATTTATTCTATTAGATGAAGGAGAAGTACAAGGATAGTGTAGCAGTCCAAGATGTAGATTTTGGAACCATGGAGGCTCTTGTGGAGTTTATGTATACTGGACGAATCGAGATCAATGGCAACAATGTTTGCAATATTCTGGCAGTCTCTGATTACTTGCAAATGGAATGTAGGAATAATATATTTCTAACTGGTTGCTTGCTGTAATTTTTTATGTTAATAAATGGTATCCTTACTGTTTTGGAAGTCATAGTATCTGTAGCTGATGTGTTATACCAACTGCTGTGCCCACCACCCCATCACCCACAGTATTCCATCCCTGTTAAAGCTAAATTAGTTATTAGTAATTGGTCACACATGTAAGTGATTGATTTGTAGTGCTAACACTTGTTTAACATTTTCTAATTTCAGCTGCCCGGATATTGTGCATCGAATATCTATCGGGTACAATTTCTGTCCAAAACTGTTTGACGATCCATGCATTGGTTGATAGATACGATGTTCCAGAGTTAAAAAGCAAAGTCAACCAATTCATCATTGACAGTTATAAACAAATTATCAGCCTCCATGATTTCCAGCAACTGTCCAAAGATCAAGTTGTGAAGCTCATTGAGGAAACTTATAAAAAGGTTGATTTTGTCTGCTTGTAAAGTACCCAAGTAAAGTGCAAGACTGTCCTTTTATAATTACTATATGTATGGCTATTTGCAAATTGTCCTGTCGTCATATACTTATATGAACAGAATGTTAGAAAATAATTTTTAAGTGTACTTTACGATATAGTAGGATATACTTCAGATTTTGTTAGTAAAAAATAACAAATAAGGAAATTATAATAGCATTATCTAATATTAAACTAATTTATGAGAGTTCTGTGGGTAAATCCACAAATATATATGTTTTACTCCTTGAAAATAATGATAATATGATTAAATGAGGTATAAAAAAGTTAAAGCAAACTAACATGGATTTCTTTCATGAACTTATTGATAAATCCTTCGATTTGAATCTGAGGATGCCAATGACCAAACCATCCATCCAGGTTTGTCCTGATTTGGTTTACACTGCTATGATGAACTGGGTTAAGTCAGATGTGGCTGCCAGGGAAGGTTACTTGAACGAACTCATCAAGTTTATTAATTCCGATGGCTTGACAAATGAGACCCTTGGAGATGTGGATGCCATCAAGGTGAGAATGGGCAGGATAGGATACTTCTGTTTATTCCCGATGGAGGGAAATGCAAGCATCATGCCATTTGTGTTTATTTACCAGTCCACATTTGGGTTATCTAAACTACAGTAGTATGTTGTATAAAAATGTATGCGTGCTATTGTTTTTGTTCTTATTCCACCAAGCAAAGTGGATTGCCAAAGAACAACTGTCCAGAAGCTGGATTCAAACTCGCAACCTTCCAGCTTACACATTACTACTGAGCTACCCAACTGGACAAATATCTCAAATATCCCTCTGTTCAGTTTAACTTGAATTTAAATTGTATTTAGATTGTCCTTCGAGCGCAAGGTGATTGGTTTTATAAGCACTGCCTAGCTATGGCTCAAAGATTTAAAAACAAAGGTATAACCTAATTTTTGTTTTAATAATTTATTGCTGTGTATTTGATAATATAGGATATTACTGTTGTTTGGTATGATTCACCTGAATACGATTCACCTGATATGTAAGGTGCCTGGAAAGTATAGTTTAATTATGGACCTGTTGTAAATATAAGTGTGTTAGTGTGGCATCTTATTTATTCCTTCTGTTACGGTTATTAATCCCAAAATTGTTGTATACGATTTCTATTATTTCCATTGTTACCAAAACCACCATGCGTTACAGATTGCGACATTTCTTTGTGTAAGTGCCATGCCAAGTTAGATCAGCCATGTTTGTGTACGATGTGTACGCCAGTTTTCCAAATTGTTTAGTGTAGCTTTTGTTGTCGCTGCAGTATATGTTATGCTGATGTTGTAGCAGTAATATTTCACCTAGCTTAATTGCAATACTTCAATGTTTAAATCTAGCTATCGTGTAGCATTTGCAATTGTGAAAGTGTTTAAGGTACTACATGTGTTATGCTAAACTGCCTCTATTTGAATTGCTAACTGTGTATTCTATTGAATAAGGTTGATCGAATCGTGGTTGAACACCTCAGAAATTTAGTCGTTTCGACTGTTCATTTCATATACTTCACTGCACCGGAACTGTATAATACACTTTTCTGCAACTATAGTAATGTGTTTGATGGGCAGTCACTTAATCGCTGACAAGACTACCGATTTGATTGACATACCACGACCATAGTGTCACGTAGGATACGGTTTAAATTCTACACCTTCTATTATTAGAGAGCTCTATCATCTCAGTTGGCGGGGAAAGGACTTTGAACAAAGTTTTTAAATATGATTTGCAAACACAGAAATGGAGTGAACTGCCGGTAAGTTTCTTGTTGTTGTTTTTAACGCATATAAAACAGCAGTTTGACATGAATAACAAATTGTTTCTCCATTGATAGATAAACATACATAAACAAAGTTATCTGTGCATCAAGCCATACATGTAGTAAAGACAAGGCACATCCACCTGTTGGATTGCATGGTTATTCTCATGATGTCATCTTAACTTTGAGCCATAGCAGTTTCATATATCTAAACCATGGTGCTTACTGATTGGATACATCATACATGCAGGCCCGGTGCTAGGAACCGCGGGGCCCAATTAGAAATGTGATGGCGGGGCCCCTACTTTTCATAGCAAAATTTATGGGTGTTTATATATCATAAAATACATACTAGTACATACAAACTACAAAAATAGACATTTAATACTTGCTATAAATCAAATTAAAGGTAATGTGGATGCTTATTTACGATATATTGTTTTACTTCCAAACATGTATATATATATATATATATGTTTGGAAGTAAAACAAACAATTGTTTAGCAACCATATTCATTATGACGTAACAGGCAGACACAGAAATATGAATTTGACGTAGTTACGATGCATAACAAATTGATATTATGAGAAAAGAAAAAAGAGAAAGAATATTATTTCACTTTTTATTTTACGTTTCAGTAGTATTTTAAACCTCGTAATACAGAAAGACCACGGTAGGCCGCCGGGGCCCCTTCAAGGTGCGGGGCCCAATTTGATCTAATCGGTCAAATCGGCCTAAAACCGGCCCTGCATACATGTACTGCTTTTACCGCTTTCAAGAAAAATGTAAAAAATCGGGGGAAATTAAAAAGTTTTTAACATTTTTGGAGTAAGTGTTATAAATATATCGGCACTGGTAAGGATTATTAACTTCGCATTGTAAAGGAAGTCGTAGATGAGATAGAATATTCATGTTTGTCCCCGTGAATACAAAATCCCAAGGGAGTTAACACACAGGCAGTCGTCAGATCACCTCAAATTGAAGGAAAGTGTCTATCATATACAACACACTGCAGTAGCTCCGGTATCCTGACAGTGGGTGCGAGGTGATCTGACGATTGCCCGTGTGTTAACCCCCTTGTTTTTCCCATTCACGGGGATAATTATGAACCTTGAGAAGCACAATTGTCCATACATAACACAAGTTACCATGAAACATTCCTTAAAAAATAAAAATCGTATGTAAATATTATACTGTAACACTACAAACCAACACAAATCGATAGTAAATTTTAATTACAATAAAAAAAGGTTAAGATAGCTTTTTCCCACCATGAATTATTTTTCGGGAAATACCCTAACACTCAACCGCCCTTAAATCATTGACTTGTCTAGTTTTCTCCATAATAACAGGAAAAAAATTATAACCTAGTGAGTTTAGGAGGTGTTAGCTAAAATTAATGGAAAATTTTGAATATCCTGCACCTGGGAAGCTTCTGCCTCAAACATATAAGCACATATAGACTATACTTCCGTTTTAAGGGAGAAAAATTTGTAGCCAAAATTCTTTTCCGATATATTTGGCGATATATATATAGTTTTTTATATGTTAGAACTAAAAACCACAATTTCAATTTAATTAAAAAAAAAATTTAAAATAATTCTGAAAATTATATTAGTTACAATATCCTAGTTATAAGTAGTAATTTTCTACTTTTAAAATATTAGCTTTGTTTTACTTCTAATCAATATTGCACAAGGATTGTGCAGTGTAAGTAGATGTAGCAGTTTGGAGGATGAACTTATGCTTGGTTCCATACTGCCTTGTGACGACCATGGGTTAGGATAAATGATGGGTGGTAGATTCAATATTGATTTGTAAGGACCAACCGGGGTTTAATTAAAATGGAACCGATATTTGTTGATAGAACAAAATGTGCTACTCAGTGTGGATTGCTTCTATGTTAAATTGACCGATTCAGCCACACGAGGCTAAACCATCCCCAAAGTACAAGGAGGTGGAAGGGGAACGATATGAGTCAATGATTATGTACTGAGGGTTATGTGGTTTATTTTAAAAGTATAAAATCTAATTTACCTCTCTTGGTATATGGAGAAACGAGATCAATATGTTAAAATATTAAAATTGTTGTTGAAATAAATGAGAAACAAAAAGTATGAAATTAATGTGTGTAAAATATTTGTAATAATATAGTTATAAAAGTTGGTGTAAATCAAACAAAAAACTATTTGCAAGTATAAAATAGTGATGTAAGTCCAGTAATAAAATTAATCATAAAAGTTTATTTATCACAGAATCTACCAGTTGGTCGTCGAAGTGGATCAGCTGTTGTTATCGATGATGTTCTCTATTACTTTGGTGGATGCAATACAAGTGATGGCGAACTCACCGTGTGTAACATTGTTCATCGAATGGACTTAAAGAAAAAGAAATTAGAATGGAAGGAGGCAGGTTCAATGAATGTCAAGAGATATGTTCATGATGCTGCTGTTTTAAATGGTTGTGTTTCTACATGTTTTGTGGGGTGATGTTTTCTTACATGTTCGTACCCTAGGTTCAATCTTTACATTTGGTGGGCGTGATCATACAGACACTCGTGTTTCATCGGGTGAATGTTATGTTGTTCCACTAAACAAATGGCTTTATACAGAGGCAATGAATAAAGCTAGAAGTTCTCATTCTGTTGTTGCCTTTCAAGGTAGATGTAAATTCGTATTAATTCTTGCATCACGTTCCTATGTTCACAAGTCATATTTTCTTATTTCTACTTAGAGAAGCATGAGATTATTAATCTGTTGAAACCGACTCTAATGTAGCACCTTCTCCCTAATGTCAATGTGTGTTATCATTAGTTACAAAGTTGGGCTCTGGAACATGCACACCATTCTAGTCAAGTTACCAGAACTAATACAATGAGTTATACCACAGACCAATTCCACCTAATTTACTTCCCGAGAAGTGAAGAAATCTTTGTTTTAATATTAAATATTGACGAATTGTATATGCGATTCCTTGAAAACATTTGACATATTATTGCAATGGTTATGACTATTTTTTTATTGTTTATCATAAAGGTAACCTGCACTTAAAGTGCTTTGTTTAATAAATGTAGTGCAATAACTGTTCTTGCACCAATTATAATTTAATGTTTTATAAAGTGTGTTTTGAAACGGTTTTTAACCACTGGTGGAATTTCATTTTAGGGGGTTTTTCTTTTTCCACTTAATCCCAAAGCCGGCTCCCCCCTCAGTACTGGGTCGCGCTTGCACACTTTACTCAAGTATTAAATAACATCAAATTTAATTATTTAATTTTGATTTAAATTGTTTTTGTTGAAATTTATTTTTTTAATGTTAAGGTTTAACGGCCACGTCATTTTTTTCCATAACTTGCAATGTGTCTAGTCACTGGCGTGTTTTAACTACTGTAGTTTTGCCGTTTCATCCTGTCTCCTTCATTTGTAACAAATGTTGTATTCTTCTTTATTGTAACGAAGGAGCAAAAAAATAAACTAAACTAAAACTAAACTAACCAGCCTCCAATAGCTAAGGCCTAAATTAGTGGTCTGTATTATTCCTGTAAACCCTTTCACACTAATGTAATTAATGATTCAATTTACGCAGAACGGTTATATTTACTGTGTGGAATAAATGAGACGGAAGTTACATCATCAGTTGAGTGCTATGATCCAACATTGGAGTCTTGGACAAAAGTTACTTCTATGCAAACACCACGAAAGTGGTTTGTTGCTGTGGTGATTTACAACGCCATTTATGCTTTGGGTGAATCTATGAATTTACTTTGGTATCATGATAGATAGTCATTTATACAGTGTGGAAACCTTACTGTCATAACACAAACAAGGTTATCAATATATACTCATCAACCATCAGAAACCTTGTACCCACTGTGTGATTTTCCTATGAAACCAGCACCATCCAATTTCCCACAATTGCACTTACACATTGTAATGCATGTTGAGTGATGATGGTTTATTCCATTGTGCCAGGTGATTCAGTAGTGGCCATTAAACGTTAAAAAATAATTGGCAGAGGAATATGAAAGCAGAACCTTATACTGCAACACACAGTAAAGTCATAATACAGGGTTCATTTAAATAAAGCTAATTACCTCAGTAGTATTACTTAATCAAATACCAATATTCCTTCTTATATTAAGCTGGCCATGATGGAAAGCAGAGACTTAAATCAGTGGAGAAATACAATGTTAACAATGGGACTTGGAGTTTTGTGTCGGACATGAATGTTGAACGACGTGGCTTTGCAGCTTGTGTTGCTCAGAACAAGATTTATGTTGTTGGAGGGTAAATATATTTCTTGTCAGTTTGTTGTTGGTAAACTTGTCTATATTCTCTGTGCACGTTTGTTGAAGTTGAAATTTCCTTAACAGTCGACGCGATAACTGGGTTGTGATGAATAAATGACCAGGCATTATAATTAACGCTCGATTCCAGTTTGTAAGGTGTATTTAACTCAGCAAACATGCGAGGTTCCCATCAATAAAATTAGAAGATTAAATTTAGTTATACTATTATTGTTACAAATTAAGCTTAAATAAACAATACAAAAGAATGATTGGCCTAAATGATCTAAGAAATAGCATCGCAAAATACTGTCGAAAAAATTAAAGAGGGTGGCATCAAGTAAGCCTACTTGGGAGAATCTTTTTGATTTTTTGGAGGACCATACCCGATACCAGAATCTGTTCGGTATTCTAGTAGGTGTCGGGTATCGTTTTTCAAAAATAGAAAAAGGTTCTCCGAAGTAGCTTTAACTCGATGCCAGATAGCTTCTACCTGGCGAAACCCTAATCACAAATATTGTTAACTGGAGAGAGTGAATAAAAAAAGTTGCTGAAAGTTGGCGTTATAAATATTACAAAACATCGGGTCATAAATAACAGAAATTGATTGTTGGTATTAACAATGTTCAAATGTCAATGGCATAAGTAAACACAACAAAAATAATTAATGTTATCAATTGTTGGAACACCAATTGTTTTTTTTTACCTTATTTTGCAGTAATAAAGCTAAATATCTGAATTTATAGAACATAATACTTTCAGCAACTGGCTTGCCGGCATAATTGATATAAAACTTCTTGTGAACAAACATCCACATAAGTAGTTCACCCAGCAGTACAAATGAACATTCAATTCACAAATTGTACTTATTATCACTCGGAATAAATGGGGATTTATAATATATGGTGATTGTTATGTTACTGATTCTCTCTTGTAGGTGGGATTCTAACAACGAAGTTGTAACATTGATTGAATGTTACGATCCTCAAACTGACAAGTGGAGCATCGTTGGTGAAACTAAGGCAAAGTTATGCAACCATTCTCTGGTCGCTGTTTGAACTTGTGAGAATGAAGGAAACACTTTGTGGCCACCATTCAGCGTCTATTGCAACCTGTTGTTATATTATGTTGATAAACTGCAGAGTTTTTCACTATGGTAAATTCACAGCATGTGTTTTATGTTACTATCATAACACAGTGCTGGTTGCACTAATGCAGCAGGATGGACATTGTTATGTTGTGTACATTGATATTCACTATTTCCATCCAAATTAAGTTTATCTGATAAACTTCAGATTATTGTGTTGCAATGTTAGTACTTTTTTATTTTAAAGATTAGTGAGCAATCACAATTGCATTATATTAATATAGAACAGAGTGTAGGACTAATGAATGCATTTCTTTATTAGCTCTCTTTGTTTTACCATTGCACTATGCAGCAGATATTTTTATTCTGTAATATTTCTTAAAAATATTCCTTTATATTAGATTACTGTCAACCCATTGAGTTTTAATGTAATATAATTGATTATAAACAATTAAAATGTGATTCCTGTCCAGTTTTGCTTCTGTATTTTATATTATTGTGTTGCATCATTGTAATTCAAGTTTGTATATCTTTATCATAGATCAATGTGTGGCAAGCTTTATTCTCCAATTCGAAGTTTATGGCGTGTAACTTCATTATTATTTCCTTTTCGTTTCACCTGCAACTTAACTAAAGCTAAACACTTTAATCTGCAATCTAATTTATTTTTTATTTAACTTTTTATTACTTTGTCATACTTTGCTTTTTATTTTTAAATCGGAGTAAACGTAGTTTAGCGTCATTTATTCCTCCACCCATGCAGCTTGGAAAGGTAAACAATTTTGTCACATTTTCATGTAAATAATATTTCATTACCATCCATATAATCGTCATATTAAACGTTAATTCATCTAGCTGGACATTTCCACTTAGTGTTCTGCTATTTATTCCATGTGTAAGGGTAATATGACATCATAATGCCAAAATTGCCCACACATTGTGAGATTGTGTTGAATTGCGTGTCACAATGAGATTTGACAAAAAGACAATCAAGTTGTCCTTAGCATTACAACCATCCAGTTTTTAACAATTTAATTGACAAATTGTGAAAATATATTATTATTGGAAATTGTTTAAAAAGAAAACAAATGTGAAATTTTG
>AACT01017814.1:0-16236 GCA_000149265.1 Ciona savignyi | reverse complement strand
TTCCCTGTATATGTCAGATGCCTGGGGTATGTTGCCCTGTATTTGTGGTATGCTTGGGGTAGTGTTGCCGTATATTTGTGGTATGCGCTAGGGTGGTGTTGATATTTTTCGCATGCCTACGGTTGTGTTGCCGTATGGTAGTGTTGCCATGTATTTGTCGTATGCCTGGGGTAGTGTTGCCCTATATGTGTGGTATGCATGAGGTAGTGTTGCCCTGTATTTGTCATATGCTTGGGGTAGTGTTGCCGTATATTTGTCATATGCCTGGGGTTGTATTGCCCTTTATTTGTTGTATGCCTGGGGTAGTGTTGCCCTATATTTGTCATATGCCTGGGGTTGTATTGCCCTATATTTGTCATATGCCTGGGGCAGTGTTGCCCTGTATTAGTCGCATGCCTGGGGTGGTGTTGCCCTGTATTTGTGGTATGGCTGGGGTAGTGTTGCCGTGTATTTGTTGTATGGCTGGGGTAGTGTTGCCCTGTATTTGTTGTATGCTTGGAGTAGTGTTGCCATGTATTTGTCGCATGCCTGGGGTAGTGTTGCCATGTATTTGTCGTATGCCTGGGGTAGTGTTGCCCTGTATTTATCGCATGTCTGGGGTAGTGTTGCCTTGTATTTGTCGCATGCCTGGGGTAGTGTTGCCTTGTATTTGTCGCATGCCTGGGGTAGTGTTGCCTTGTATTTGTCGCATGCCTGGGGTAGTGTTGCCCTGTATTTGTCGCATGCCTGGGGTAGTGTTTTCCTGTATTTGTGGTATGGCTGGGGTAGTGTTGCCCTGTATTTATGGTATGGCTGGGGTAGTGTTGCCCTATATTTGTCATATGCCTGGGGTTGTATTGCCCTTTATTTGTTGTATGGCTTGGGCAGTGTTGCCCTGTATTTGTGGTAAGCCTGGGGTAGTGTTGCCCTGTATTTGTCGTATGCCTGGGGTAGTGTTGCCCTATATTTGTGGTATGCCTGGGGTAGTGTTGCCCTGTATTTGTGGTATGCCTGGGGTAGTGTTGCCCTGTATTTGTGGTATGCCTGGAGTAGTGTTGGCCTGTATTTGTGGTATGCCTGGGGATGTGTTGCCCTATATTTTTCGCATGCCTAGGGTTGTGTTGCCGTATATTTGTCGAATGCCTGGGGTAGTGTTGCCATGTATTTGTCGTATGGCAAATGGATAATGTTAAGTCATTATTTAATTCCAGAAATTGTTCATCTACGTTGAATGACACTAATATCAAAGTGACTGGTAAAGAAAATGTTTTTATAACTTTTATGGGCGTAGGTAAATTTCGTTGGAGTTTTCGCGTTGGAAATGTACTGCATCCCGTAATTGGTAGGGATTTCTTGCAGTATTTTGGTTTTAAAGTAGATGCGCAAAATTGTCGCCTCGTCAGAGTTTCTACGTATAAACGCGTCTCTGACATGCGTCTCCAAAGCAAGCGCAGCCTATCTTTTGTATATGGCAGACGTGCCCGTAATCACAACGCCAGTTTTCGCCCTTCGCTGTCCAATGTAGTTCCTTATATTCCAAAGTTTTCTCTTCCAAAAGATAAATATTTCTTTTTGTCTCAAATTAAAGAAAATGGTGAGACTTGCCGTCTGAGTGCGTCGAATGATCCGGAGTCGTTTCATTTAGTTAAGTCCGTTTTTACAAACACTGCAGAACTTAATAAATTAGCTACGACTGTTTTTCCCGTTTGCAAACTGTCGGTTCCAATTAAAGATAAAATATAAGAGATCGTACTGCCCACAACGAATCGCCTACCACTACCTATTCCCCCATGCGTTACGTATCCTCGCCTGTTCCCCAACGAGCAACGACGCCACCGCCAATTCCACGTCGAGTCACATTCTGTATGTAGAACCTATACTGTGCCAAGTTTGATCGAACGTATCGCCATGTAGTTCATAATTTGTAGAAGCGCTGCGTTATGTGTCACTGACCTTTAACGTGTCTAATACTGATCGTTATTACCTTTCGCCACCTTGATGTCTATGTTTGTCGCCCTATCGCACTGCGAGGCTGTTTATTTTTTGACTCTTACGCTTATCAGCGAATATATATATATGGTTCTGATTTTACTTACTTGGTTGGCGAAAGTATGGCTCCATGGGATTATGTGATACAATTCGCGGCGTTGCTGCCTTAATTGTGAGATGGCACAATTTCGATTAAAACTACACAACAGCTATACACGCACTCACATACAATTCACCAGTTTGTTATGCATGGTTTGTGTGACCGAGTGTGATTGGCCAAACATATTCTTCCAGTTTATGCAGGTTCTACTCTTTGCTACGTGTCGTTGTGACAGCTAACGAAGAATTTGTTTCTTACCATCGAATTTCACCACAACGAAGATAATACTTGTTTAAGAAAACCCGAAAAAATGAGATGTTGTGGTGAATCGCTGGTTCGATTTGTGATCATTATTCGATTTTATATCATTTTTGCTTATGTGCTATGTTAAAGTGTGATTACTGGAAAACTATTTGCGTCGTATTTACGACCCATTGCAGTAAGTTTAGTTGGTGCATTGTCCGCTGTTTTTATTACAAACGCGACGACCCATTTCACATACTTAAAATAGCCGTCCACACCTTATCTGTCCCCGTGACCTATATTTATTTGGTATATATTGTCGGGATTTTATGAACAAAAAAAACAACTAACTTACAGAAATGCCGAATAAAAACAAGAAGTTGCAGTGTGATCTATGTATGTAGACATTATCAGAAATCAGTGTTAGCCACCGACCATTGCAACGAGGAAGACAGCCTAAGGTGAACTTTTGGCCAAAGCAACTAGCAGCAGCCAAATGCGCCTGCCCCTACAACAGCAATCCGCGACCAAAATATTCAGGAAAAAGCAGGGGTGCTATCTATACCCATTAATCCGCTGGGTTCAGGCAATGTCCGTAAAGTGCCTTGCCCAAGGACACAACCGACCAGTTTCGCACCTGCAACCTTTCGATTGAAAGGCGACGCAATTAACCGTTATACCAACGGGCCGGACAATCGACCGTAGTGGTCAAGCCGGTCTAAATTGGACTCCGTGTGCAGTACAGCTAGTAGCTGCTCAGTGCTTGCTTTCTTTCAAAAAAATTAACATCTCTTATTAACTATTCATAAAAAAATATTTTATATTAACATATTCTTAAAAGGGTATAATAACAGAACACTATTATCCTATTACACAAACCGCTAACCATTACATGTAATAGGATAGTGTTCCTGGACTTTGTTTTCTTTTGCAGCACGCACATAAGTCGGTCATAGTTTCAGTATTATAGTTAGTTAGTTTTTGTTTTAGTTATATTTTAGCAATTATATAGAGCACGCTTACGTGGCGCCAAAAACTTTCTTGATGGCATTTATAACGAACGTTCTCCAGCAATTACGGTGAGAAAACGTAAAAAGTGGTAATACGTCACACAAGAACAATAAAAACCGGATTATACAGTAAAATACACGTCATATGCTGACGTTTGACGATGTTGTTTTTCCGTCATTGAACATGCACTATAAATATTATAATACACATAAAAGTATGAACTTGCTTGCGAATGCAACATTCCTTTGTCAAACTTTTGGCCAATTTTGGAGTTTCTCAAAACACCGCCGTTACTGTGACGGCCTAAATCCCCAATATCCACTAATAAAAAGCGGTCGGTAATGAGTGAGGATCGCAAATCGCCAATAACAAAATTGAAAAATAACTAACTCTTTGTAGTTATAAAATTATGTCCCACTATTTGTCGGGGCCTTTATGTGTGGTGAATCGATGCTCTCGGGATGTTACAACCAAACTCAATTAATTTGTCCCCATTTTTAATTTATTATTTTTTATTCCGCTTCAGTAAGTAATTTGAACACACATTGTTGTCAATTCTAGATTTGTATTTCTCGACCAATAAAACTTCTTTAATTTTTCCTAATATCTGATTAGTAAGAGCATTTTTCATTAACCCCCTTGTGTTGAATCAGTTGAGGTTTTTGCCGTGTAGAGAGACATACATTTAGAAAATCTCGTCTACTACTCGTTATCATCTCGTTTATAAATCTTTTCATAAATTTGTTACCCGATATAAACAAAAAGTTTAAGTCCCCTAATAAAACTGGGGAGAGAGATATGAGCATTTTTTAGCCACTGATATACACAGAGAAAACTTAAGAGCAAAACAAGCCAAACGTGTTTATTACATGTTTTATTTTGTAAAAACGGTTTACTTCAGTGATATTTGAACAAGGATCATTTTCAAGTAATGTATGTCTCAAACTGACATATGCAAGAGCCGTACCAATATTAAACTTTCAATCAAATGACCAAAGCAAACAACAGAATAGACAAATTTTATGCCCATGTAGAACCTGACCCAGAAACTGCAAAACAACTGAATTGTGCACCACAAGTACCATCGTCCATCACCCTCCATTATTCCAGGATCATGTGAAGAATTTCCTGCAGTTGCATCTTTTACCCAACCATTCCGTTTAGCATTGTAGCCTTTTAACACTAGATCAAACACTGGCTTCACCCGGATTAATACACCGGGCCGGGAGAAGCCAGAACAAGAGGAATCAGCCTCAAATAAACAACATTATTCAAGAAAACAGCAACCCGATACATATCAAGACTCTTTGATTAACGATCGCACAGTGAGGTTTTAATCAGCTGTCGAATAATCTTGTTTACATAAGTTGAATTTACTTTGGCTTGAGGAGGCTGGACGCATTAAGAAAGATCTTGTATGTGACGATTAAGGAGGCTGGACGCATTAAGAAAGATCTTGTATGTGACGATTACTGAGAGTTTATCTGGAATATATGTCGTTTAAACATCTAACGATTTGACTCGCAATTGGTAAGTTAATCGCCTCAATTGCTCAATACAATTGAAGTTATAAAACTACTGAGGAGTTGATAGACGAACCACAGAAGTCAAGGAGTCGTTTACGCAGAAACCTCAATTAATTAGCGCGCCTCCGAAAGTCGAGATAGCGCGTAGGAAATCGCAGATCGCATTAGGTGTTGTAACCGGCTTACCTGGGTGCCTACAAGGAACAATCTAGCGAAATAGGCAGCGACCTGCAACGGCTCCCTACCACTACATTGTTACAGCGACAGTTTAACTTGCCAAAGGTTGACTTAGTTACATTTAATGGAGACCCACTTCAATATCATCAATTCAAGACAGCATTCGAAGAGGACATTGTAAAATCACTACCAAACAATTATTCACAGCAATTAAATTTCTTGGGCTACATGTGTGTAGGACAAGCCCATAAGGAAATCGAACCTTGCAAGAAGAACTCATTAAACTGGACAAAATTTATGGACGTGAAGATAAAATAGTTAATGCTCACATCGACCCGCAGCCCAAACCACACTCACTGCGCGAATTTGCAAGCCAAGCCGTATGGAAAACTGCCTAGTTGTGCTAAAATCACTTAACTATCATCACCTACTTAACTCTCGGGATTATATATCGAAAATCATACCTCACTTTTTACAAATTGACTTTCATAATAAACATGAATATGACGGTCGGTCGTTCAGTGCACCAAGGTAAGAGTGTTTCATTCATAAATATGATAGATTTTCTCTACTACCACGCCGATATGACAGTTGCTAATAATAAATCCAAAGGGAGAACAAACAGCCAATACACCCAACCCAAGCGCATCAATTACTCAGACCAATAAAGAAATACATACTGCTTTATATACCCCACATTCAAGACCAGCATGTAGTACACTGTGTCAGAAAAATCATTATTTATGGGGATGTGAACAATTCAGATCAAAACCAGCAATGCAGCGCTGGGAAATTATAATTCAGAATAACAAAAAGCAAATAAAACCTGCTTTAATTGTCTAGGTAACGGACACAGAAGCGACCAATGTAATCTTAGGGGACGATGCAAAATTTGTCACAGCTCACATCATACACTACTTTATGTACAGAAAAGCACAGACACAACGACAATTCAACACTCGGCAAATGAGTCCTCATTTCCACAAAAGAAAACATAAATAGCTGCCAACGCGACTGCAACTACTTCAAGAGCAAAGACCAAGACAAGACTAAAAAAAGGTTGTTTCCATAAAAGCATGGGGGACCACAAAGAAAAATCAAGTAACCACTTATGCCTTTTTAGACGAAGGCTCAGAAATGACATTTTGCACCAAACGTAAGTTATGCAGACTGAATGATAGGTACAGTTGCAATTAATTCTTAACGACAGTTTGAAATGGAGTGAAAAATATTTAAAGAACAGTGAGAAAGAAACAGACTCCTCGCACATCAAGACCCGCAAAGGAATATATATAATCAGCTATAGCGCTTGTTTATTAACTCAATAGGATGTATTTTATGTCATATTTTGGTGCAGATGCTAGATCCAAAACTGAACGCTAAACTGTTTCGCAGGTAAGATACCTCATCTTCATCTACTCCATTCTTATTTATTTTTTATGCAGGACAAAATCAGCAATTCCTGGACTTGGTGGTACCAAGCTGATTAACAAAGTTAAGTGGGAAGCAAATCATCATCATTGGAGAAAAAAGTTCTTCCTATTCTTTTTGCTCTTACGACCAACTGCTTTTGATTTTCGTGGCAAAGCTTTTTAGGATAGGAGCGTATGTCTTCTGGGCAAAACTAAACACGCCCCTCCCTTGTTTGATTAAGGCTTTGTTTAATGAGGTGCTAATCTTCTTGTTTAAAACAGTTTGGCCGAATCTGAACCTACCTGATTCATTATTACATCATATTTCACCAGTAATGTCATCAACAAAAATGTCGTGATCCGCAGGTGCACGGTTGTCAGCATTCCACTAAACACATTCATTTTGGACACTGTTTCCCAGACTTGAGTCATCCGTTCTTAGAGTGGCGTTAGTATCATCATACCTGTGCTTATATTTAATGATGTTGTTAGCTAAAGGTGTATTGTTAGTCACACATACATATGACAGCAAAATATCATCATCTGAAATTATTTTTGAGTTAAAGAGAATAAAATCCCAGTATGCTTTAATCCTGATACAAATGTGCCACATTCCAACCAATTTAACGACGTTGTACACAAATTACAAATGAATTTCGGCTATAAATCAACCTCAAGTTTTTATAGAACTGATAACAATGTTTATTAAATGGCATCATTCTCGAAAGACTACAAATGTACCAGCTTTTCTGCTGGCTGTCAAATAAAAATCTGGGGTTTCTCTGTATAAACCCACGATGCCAGTCTTTCAATTTGTTTTCATATCATTGTTGAGGAAAATTAAGGTGTGCCATTTCAAATGCAAGTTTTCTTGTATCAACTGTAGTTAGATCAAAACACATTCACGCAATGGTTTTAATTAACCCTTTCAGTGGCTATTGGGTCTTATATGTCCCAACACAGGTCTGAACGACCACATTTGTCCCAAAACGCATAATATTCGCTCCCCGACGCTTAGCAAAAATATTGCTTTCACGCTGGACTGATTTCTGATGTTTTAGCTGTCTGCCGGAAGGTGTATGTTAATTAACATTCCAGAAAGTTTTAACCGGACTGTCATAGTTTTTTGTTTCTGCAAGCATAAACGCATGGGTCCCATAGTTATTAAACCAAACTTCTTTTTCATGTGCAGTTATAAAAAGAATATGCGTGTGAGATTTCCGAACATTTTACCACAAATGTTTTAAAGCTTGTCACGCGCTGTAGTATAATAAAGGTCAATTCCCAAAACAGCCCGATTGAGTTTCATTATTTTGGGGAATTCAACTGGGCTTAGTAGGTGGGTACTGCAAACATTAATTAATGTTTTTACAAATCTGAGTAATGTTATCAAAGTTAGATGTTTGTTAGATAAAATTCGCTTTGGCGACTCCTTGTTGGAGATGTCGGCGCGATATGGCATGCCTGTTACAATCATAGTTTAGAAACAAGTCATTATTTTAGGGTATTTCCCTAGGTATAGTATTTCTTCTAACATTTTACCCGACCAAGCGCTATGCCCTAAAAAACTTATTTTTAAAAATATGCCATTTTGGTTTTTCAATTCCCTGGGTATAGGAGATGTCGGAGCCACAAACCATGCCTCTGTCACAATCATGATTTAAGAACAAAATCTCATATTTTGGGTATTTCCCTAGTTAGTGACTATTGCACTCACATTTTATCAAATCTAATTTAAATTGGAGCAGCCCTTTGAGGAGCGCTATGCGCAAAAAAGCTAATTATATAAAAAAAAATGTCGTTTTGGTTTTTCAACTCACAGGGAGGGAATTCCCCTGATTATATTACCCAAAATTTTGGTTTCTGCATAATTGAGCCATGTTGTCTAACAAATGTCAAAGATAGCAGATGGTTAATGCAGTAAAGAACCTTTTTTTCCATATATAAAAACGGTTATTGAAAATGTTTGTTTGTGCGTATGATACCCATGCACTGACTGACCACCTGAACCTTCGGTTTTCTAATTCTTTAAGTCCAGCATGTAAAATTAATTACTAATCACTGTAAAACAGTAAAAAAATGTAAAAATATAAAATAACAGGTTTAAGATTACAAAGCTACGCGGATTTTCGGAAGATGGGCATTGAAAGAAATAATCACTTCTTAAGGAAAAAATAGTTTTCTCGACATTTTACTGCTTACCGAATGCTTTAATTATTATAGCACCGGTATAACGACACCATCGCTCCCATTTTGGAAGATCAGCAGGCTATGCATAGAAGTCGATTCCTCCCAGTTTCTTCCTATATGCTGAGACGTTATTTTGTGGTCACGCTTAAGCAACAATGTTTCCGCAGAGCTAAGCTAGGTTAGTGGTGGTTTTTGGTAAACGCAATTAGTTTTGGGTTGTATTAGTTACATATTATTATTCAAGTAGGTTTAACTGAGTAGAATTGTTGTAAACGCATTAAATTACATAAATAATATACCGACCAAACTTTGCAAAATTAAATGACTTGAAATAACATCGAGAGCAATTCTAATACATTTTGTTATGTCTATAAGAGATTGTTCAGGGGGGATGTTGTATAATATATTACATGGTTAAAAGTATAATAACGTGTCCATACGTGTAAAGTTTTTATTTACATTTCGTACGCATACATCAGGTGGTACCACGAATCTAATCTCTAGCTTAATTGGTTGTGCCTTTAGCACATGGCATCATCTGAAACCAAGGGATTTTCGCTAGTAGGCTAATAATACAAAAGGTAAAAAAAATTAAAAATCAATAGAGTAAAGTTAATTTACCGAAATTGCATGATTATTATCGTAAAGATGGACCATGTGATATTCAATCTTTTACCATAAATATTCAAATGGGTGGTGTTTGGGAGAGACAAATCCGAACAATACGTTACGCAAGAAAACAATTCAAAACTTACCCATGTTGTGCGAAGAAACGTTTTGTCAACTCCCGAGGCGATTAACTACAAGTAATTTAATCGACGCTTGTACACCTGAACCACTGACTTGATTTTGGATCATGGGATTTCAGCTCTTTATATTCATCTTTTATGCTTTTTATTTTGTAGCGTAGACATATTAAACTATATTTTTCAAAATATTGTTTACCGAAGGTTGGAAAACAACAGTAGTTATTTTATTAAATTGCAAGCCTACTGGGTTGAATTTTACAGGCAAAAATAAACAAACCGATCCTGCTCTCTTTTATCAGTTGAAATGGAAATAATACTGAATCAAACATTCTTCTTGAAGGAGAAAGGGCCAGACAATTTTTATATTATTCACAGACATGGGTGGTTTGTTTATTATATCTCGTTGCTGCAATGGGAAGGTTTCTTTCATTGCTTTTTGAACTTCAGGCATGTTCCAATATTTTAGTTGTAGAAGTGGCGAAATGTCAGTTACTGGACACCAATTGTTGCATCCATATGGTTTCACCGGACCATCAGATTGTGCAGGTCGTTTACTTTTTTCATTGTCAATACGATAATCCATGCTATCTGTTAGATCGCTAAGTGTATTTGATAAAAAGACCCCATCAGCACATATTTGGAAAGAATTAGGATATTTTGATATTATACAATAAGCAATAGTTTCCAAATTTGTTCTTCCAGGATTTCCCAAATTATTAACTAACTCAGTGCAGATAATTTGGACCACGTCCTTCGTCAATGAGTTTGAGAGAATCTCACCTTTTTCACACACTTCTAACACTTCATAGGGAAACTGCTGCCATGAAACAACAAATCTGTATGCCCAACCACGAGAATTTAGTGATTCATGTGAAATGCTACTTTGGTCTGATTCGACTGGTTCTGTAGAAAATCCAGATGATGAACGTGATAGATTAAGTAGTTGATCATCATTTTGTTCCCTTGCGCGATCTTCATCTAATAAATTAGTAATACTGGTATAGAATGAGGATTCAAATTAATTACATATGATTATATTAGGGGCCACAAAACAACCACCATACTCGGTTGTAAATAGCTATTGTGGCTATATATGTAAATGGTAGGCTAAATGATGTACGTATCAATATATACCGTTTACTTACTTATACGTACCATTCCAAGCTCGTATAGGTTTGCAAGCAGGAATTGTCTTAAGGACCTTCAGTAAATCTGCTTCTGTAACTAAGTGAAGATCTTCTTCTGCATCAACACCCACATCTTCTTTTAGACATTGTTCCAACTTTACCAATATGTCTTTATCCAAATCAGGTAAAGTTTTTAATATTGTTTCTCTCATTTTTACTTACAATAAAATAGTCTCTGTCAGGATATTAACTCTTTGCCTCCCAACTCGCGATATATCGCGAGTTGGTGAACAAACATGGTGTCCCGCGTCCCTATATATAGGGGCAAATCTAAAATGCGATTTCTCCGCAACGCGTAATGTTAGAGAGCTCAGCTATGGCTCATTCGATCAAGGAAAGCCTGAAATTTATTCTCTGTAATTATCTTGGAGAAATATTCAAAATGTGAGGAGTGATAGCCTTTCTTTTTCAAGGCTTCGCCTGTGTTTTTGCTGAATTTTACACGAGTTTACACGTGACTAACTCAGCGAATAGGAGTCGTGTTAAATTGGGGAGAAGCTCTTTTTGTCAAGCAAGTGTTTCTTTACATTCTCTGTGAATTTCGTGCCGTTGAGATAAAAAGGAGAGCGTTGGTGACGTTTTCGCAGCAGGCGGTTATGCTTCGTGTTCACCAAAGCATGAATCCAGCTGGGCCTGCTGAGCGCACGATAAAGAAAAAGGCGGCGAGACTAGCTAGTTCGGTGTGCCCTGCTTTGAAGAATATTGGATATAGTATTTGCGTTTGTTTGGTTTTGTATGCCCTTTTTACACTTCCTTCACTGTTCTTTTTTATACTTTTTACTATTTTAGTTCTACAAAACTAAAAATCAATGCGTTTTGGTTCAAGTTTTCATAATATAGTCAGAAAAAAGGGAAATTTCAATTACAAATAGTAAAAAAACTACTGAAGATAGAAATACAGTTCGAATTTTCCTGAGTACAAAAACTATTAGACAATCTACATTCCAATTTTCATATCATTTGGGCATTCCAATAATAAGTGAGTATTTCGTTTGTCAGTGCACCTCAAATTTTTCAAAGTCGAGCAGAATTTTCTTTGCATAAAAAGTGGTGTTCACTAAAGTTTACATAATATATTCTTTATTAGAGGTAGATTTTAGATGTGCAGCTTGTTTAAAAGAGGGATAAATTATCTTTCCAACCATACTAAATATTAAATCATAGCATAAACTTTAGAAAAACTGTGCTAATTTGAAAATGACTAAAAATTGTAAAAAACACTGCGGGACAGCATGTTTGAATTAATGCATTTGGCCGGGAGTGAAAGAGTTAAACAGTGAATATATAGGTATATACAGGTAACATGTGTAGGCCTACAGTATTAGCCCTAATTCAAGCTATAAAATCACATATTTACCAATCACATTATAAGGATACTTGACATTGCAGCCATTTGGTTCATCATAAAATCACTCTTAAATAAAAATAATAAACGTCAGGCACATTTATACACACCTAACAACTCCAATCGACTACCATACCAGTGCAAAACAAGAGGTGCATATTATGGATTTAACCTACATGTAACTAGTTTGCACCAAAAAAAATTCATGGTCAATATAGTAAACATACAATGGAAATTTAAAATAAAGTTTGGTTAAACTGACAAGTGGCACATTACTATCACAATTATTATTGTAAGCTTGCTTGTGTTGGAGTTACTGGTAATGATTTTACAGCATATACACCAAGGTTTGCAACCCAAGTTGCCATACAATTTTCAAAACTAAAGTAAACAATTCGATCAACTTGAAACATGACAATAATTTTTTCAACACTAAAATTAAAATGATTAACCTTAGCTATTATAACAAATTGCTTCCGGTGATATGTTACAGACGAGCTAATTGCTTTACTCAAAGCAACTTACTTCTTGATGTCAATATTACTTCTTTGAATCAATGCAACAATACTGGTTGTGAATAATTCTCCAGCTGATGTAACCACATCGCTTGTAGTTTCAAAAAAACGTCCACTCTCTATTAAAGCAGATTGTAACTTCGAGTAACAATAATGAAATTTTTCGTGCTCCGTATTACCTGTTTAAAATAAACAAGAGTGCTCACTCTTAAATCGTAAAGTCGACAAATGCACCAATGGCACAAACTGTAAGATTAGCCATGGATCATGGTGCTTCGGTCGCAGTGGTACAGAATTGAAATGACGCTGAGGAATTTCTATATAATCATCAATCAACAGCTTCAAATCAACCACAGTTCTTTGTTGAAATGCAGGAGCAGTACACGTCCACAGGGCGGGGTATTGGGTATAGTTTTCAACTAGCAATAACACGCCTCGGATGAACCTCATCAGCTATATTATTTTTTTTGGTATTAAAGCCGCGACAAAAGTACATGGGTACATAAATTTTGCGATAATTCAAATTGCTGTACACATGGTTTCACGTTTTCATTTGAATTTTACAGCATTTTTGTCGTATTGCACTTAATAATTATGACTGGTTAGGTAACTTAGATTATTGCCAACTATTGAAAGAAATAGAAAAAAAATAATAAAAGGTTTTGTTTAGGGTAATTTTGGTAGTCCGATTAGGGGAAATCCCATCGTTCGCATTAGGGTAATTCCCGTAATTTGAATTTTTCACGGATAATTTCTTTGCCCAATTTGTTTGCGTGGTTTTGGATGAATTTTTTAATTTTGGTATTGACTATCCATAACGTTTTTTGGGTAAATTCTTTGCTATTCCAAATATATTCGTTTTTTGCGTCGAGTTGGGTTTTTATCTTTATTATTTCGTTTTTTAATATGGTTGCGATTTTTAATGCTATAATGTTATGGGTGTTATTATATAGTATAATCTCTGGGCTGAGCGTTAATTTATCTTTGCATATTTGGGTATATAGTCGTTCCATAAGTCGTTTTAATTTGTTTATTATTTCGCAGTCTATCAGAATATGGTTGATGTATCTATGGGCAGTTTGCAGAATTTGCATTTTGTAATTGTTATTTTCCCGTTTTTATGTATTCTGTTAGTGTGGTTTTTTATCCAATCCCCGAGAAAAAACGCTTTGTGTGCGATTTTAAAACTTAGGTTTCTATCGATATTGTTAAAATACGTTTTAATGCCTTCGATTTTAATGTTATTTGTTGCCAGGGTATTGTCTCGTTATTTACGTTGATTATTTTCGGTTTCGTTTTTTCTTTTATTAGGAGTTCGTATATTGGTCGAAGTTTTGGCGTTTCCCATTCGTATTCTTGCTGTTTTAATATTCTAATGATTCTTTTAATTTGTAGGAACGAGTTTCCTGGTTCGGTCGTAGATTGGTATATAATTTTGCGTTTTTAATTTCATCGTGGACCCTATATTATAACGCAGCCATTTTTCCCATGGTTCTTTTATTGATTTTAGATGCGCGATTTTAAATAGCCTGGTTGTACGAGCTGCTTCCAGTTTTGCGTTGATTTCCGGGACGTAGAGACCGCCGTCGCACGTTGGGGCTATTAAGGTTTTTCTTGCGATTTTTTCTATGTAGCTTGGATGCCAAATGAATTTAAATATATAACTATTTAAAATTAAGGCCAGTGCACAAGACGTGCCGGCGGCGGCCGCAAGCCAGTTACGGCGCTGCTTGCGGGTGAGTTCGCGGCGGTCAATGTACATCAAACTGCGGCGCCAATGCGGCAGCTGCCGTGCGGTTGATTTCTCGCTCCAGCGGCGTCTACGGGCGAGTAGAAAATTTTCTACTTTGCCGCAAGGCCGTGCGGTCAGAAAAATGACTCGAATATTATTAAACTTGTGTTTTTTTGCAAAAGTGATTAGGATAAGACGATAGAAAAAAAGAAAATACTGTTAAGTAAGGTATATAGAATAGGATGGCTAATATTCACGCTCAACTCATAAGATCCAAAACTCTAATGACAGTCAAAAAAGTGATGGAGGTCTATATGATTTATGAAAATGCATCTGATAACCCCCGGTAAGTTATTTATATCTAGGCCTTAAGGTACCATAGGCCTACTGATAATTATAAATCACTTACATATGGTATTATTATTTTGTCTGCAGTTTAGGCTATTATTTTAATGTTTGCGTGAGATATTGGTGTAAATTTCAATTTTTATTGTATTCCTTGTAACATGCTGGTGCTTGTTGCATATGTATTGCAAGATCTTGTTGTGACTTGTGTTCAAGTATCATATACTATGCAGACTGGATTATTAGGCTATGTTTAGTCTCGTCGCGGTACAGTATTTAATAATTATCATTTATTACGGTACCATCTTTTTATGCAGCACCTCTTGGGTACATCCTATTCTTTTGGAAAGAAGTTTAAAATCGGAGTTCATTCTTGCTGATGAACTACTAGAACAAGGCGATATAGAAAAATGTCACCAATATTTCAGGATGTCTCCAGAAACGTTTTTTCGGCTTCATAGCTTAGTACAATCCCAAATAACGAAGCAGGATACCAATTGGAGAAAGGCTATCTCTTCTAAACATCGTTTAATTTTAACTCTAAGGTAATCTTAAATCATATGATGGGACTGGTGAAGAATCCTAGAGGTATACTATTTAGATCAGGGATGTCCAACCTGCGGCCCGCGGGCCGCAGTGCGGCCCACCTGAGATTTTTGTGCGGCCCGCTAGTCATTTTTATTCCAAGTAGTATTTTGAACTTTAAATCTTGGCCCAATTCAAATGTATCAGTCAGCTTTTAGGGACGCAGTAAACATCAAAACTGCAGAAAGAAACCGACGGACGACAAAAACTTATCTCATTGACTTTGTATTGCAGAAAAAAGATTTTGTTTCTTTCTATATGTGTGTTATTTGTTCCCTTTTTTAAAGATGAAATTAATGGCTTTTAATTGTTTCTTTATGTACCCATTCAGGGTTGGAATTAAGGGGTCGCAAATCGCTATTAGCGAACCGTTTTCTTAAGCAGGGTCGGTTTTAGGCCGATTTGACCGATTAGATCAAATTGGGCCCCGCCACCTTGAAGGGGCCCCGCCCCAGCAGGGGGTCTTTCTGTATTACGAGGTTTAAAATACTACTGAAACGTAAAATAGAAAGTGAAATAATATTCTTTCTCATAATATCAATTTGTTATGCATCGTAACTAAGTCAAATTTATATTTCTGTGTCTGCCTGTTACGTCATAATGAATATGGTTGCTAAACAATATATATGTTTGGAAGTAAAACAATATATCGTAAATAAGCATCCACATTACCTTTAATTTGTTGTATAGCAAGTATTAAATGTCTATTTTTGTAGTTTGTATGTACTGGTATGTATTTTATGATATATAAACACCCATAAACTTTGCTATGAAGAGTAGAGGCCCCGTCATCACATTTCTAATTGGGCCCCGCGGTTCCTAGCACCGGGCCTGTTCTTAAGTTCACGAAACAAAATCGCGAAAATATAAATTACCGGTACTGATTTCGCGCACTTTTAATAATAAATCCTCAACACGTTAATATAACATCGTTTGCCTTTAACATAACATTTAACAATCACAATTCTATTACATTTATTTACCTTGCCTTTACTTTGCATTATTGGCGTATAATAAGCATTGCTATCAAAAGGCAATAATCGCCATTATGCGTTAATATACCACGATTCCTTTATTTATGATTGTCGAGATGCGACACACCCCTTTTGAATTTACGTTTATTGCAATTTATCATTACGGTAGCCTACTAC
>AACT01017546.1:0-19122 GCA_000149265.1 Ciona savignyi | reverse complement strand
AAAGTTATGTTAAGCAGGCAGTTATTCCAAAAAAATTCCTGATGTCAGTCATAACCATCAGTAACTAAAACAGAACGGACTCCTGGGAATAAGGCGGATATTTAGCAATTAAGAATTCGCCACAGAAGCGTTTTGTATACCTAGCTTAATTAGGAACGCAGTCGTGTGGTTTTGTCATTTAAAGTAGATTGTCGGTGGCAAATACTGATTTCGTTGTTTTTTATTTTCTTTAGAAAATTGTTGTTTTACCATTGTTTAATATCTGATCAACAAAATGCCTATCAAATCCAGTTCTGAACTGCTCGATGGCAAAACCCGAGTCGAAACCGATTTCAACATCGCCAACATTGCAACCTCCATGTTTAAGAAGCGAAGAAGTGACTACTTTCAGACGTAAGTCTTGCAATCTTTTGTTGTTGTTTTGCATATTTTGTTTTTATATTTTAAATTTTGTTTTCTTTACCAGATTGTCCGCATGGCGAAGCGATAAAGTTACAGCTATCAAGACACTTCGACAATTTCTCACGAAGAAATGTAAGTTTCAATCAAAATTTGATTTCTAAAACTTCGTATTATTTGCTGAATCAATCATTTAAATGTACATTTAACATTTTAGCTCGCGTGGCAAGCTTTCGGGAATTTCTCAAGAAAGAATTCAGCGAAGAAAATTTGGATTTCTGGCTCGAAATCGAAAGCTATAGAAAACAAAAGTCGAACAAGCAACTGAAACTAGCTCCAATCATCTACGAAACCTACATCGTCGTGAACGCCCCTCGTGAGGTGAGATAGCAATTGTTCAATTTGTGGGTAATTGAAGCCGTGTACTCAATCGTTGCAATTAAAACAGAATGACGAATCAAAAGGCATTGTTTTCGAAGAACTAATTAATTTTAATGCCGGTGTAATCTAGCGGCCTTGTTCGTTGATTTAATTGTTCTAATGCCGCCCGCAACACAGTCCAGACACACTGACACCCATAATAATTAGCAGTCGAAAAACAATATACCGAGACTGGTACTTGATACCACTAGATGTCATGCATAACTGTAATTGTTAAGTATTAACATCTCCCCTCTTTGACAGATTAACATCGACGCTGGTACACTAGCGACCACCAAATACAACATGCAGAAACCGGACAGCGCGACATTCGACCTTGCGCAAGTACGAGTTTTCCTCCTCATGGAACGGGACTCGTTCCGTAGATTCCTTTTGAGCGAACTTAAACCCACCGTCACCACCAAGCAACCGAACAGTCCCAAAGTTGGCAACAAAACAAAAACTCTTTCAAAAGAAAAGAAAAACCGAAGGTCCATCGTTAACGAAGCAAAAGACTTAAAGTTCGTCGAGATAACCAACGCAAACATTACCGAAAGAAGAAAGAGGAAATTTTCCTCATAAACTTATCTTTGATTTTTAATTTTCTACCTTCCAATTTATCTTTTGTGTTTCGCTGGCGAGACATGTCTCAAAACTTCACTGTGCTTTGTATCTATATTGTATTTATTCTTGTTGTGCAAGATTCTTCGAAAACTGTGAAATAAATGAAAAGTTAAATATAACTCAGTGCCTCTTTGGTGTATGCCGTGCATAAATATGTTATCAATCTATGGATAGTTGTTAGGAAAATAAAAAGATCGTTTCTGCCCAAAAGACGGCCGATTTGTTGTATCACATAGGTTATCCAGTTTCCTTCTTGTAATGTTGCTAACGAGAATTTAAAAATATATATATTTTTTTTAACTCGTTTAAACTAGTGATCACAGTCTTCTTTTACGCGTTATTAATGAAAAAGGTATTAGTCGATTGTTTTTAAACAACCGATATGCTAGGACTGGTAAAGTTTATTACCCTCGTTAACTTGTAAAAAAAAAGTTGAAAATGAATAACATGAACTTAAAAAGTAGAAACGGACTCTACATCATTTGAGTTACCACGGAATCCCTTATAATATAACATATATCAATAAATATAATAAACTTCATATAAATTCATCTATATAATCATGCACTATATTAATTATCTTCAACCGATCGGGGAAATCACCAGAAACTGAACTAGACTCGAACCACAGTGCTCAACCTGCTTTAACGCCCCAATTTAAAGGGAAGGAAATGTGCAATTTATTTAAGAAATATCTTAAGTCCTAAGTCGAGTCAAACATTTGAATTAGTAAACGGCAATTTATAGTTAAAAAAAATTGTGTCTCTTTTATACCATGTAGTTTAAATATTGAATGACATGTGATTACATATGATGTTGAAAAAAAGTGTTACATAATATGTTACACAGGGTGTTACATTAGGGTTTAAATATTTTGAATTTTTAACTCATATTTGACGATTATTTTTTTGATTAATCAACAGTCATTAGTTTCTATGTAATATCCATACACTCTATATTTTTACATTTCACCTCGATGTCAATGATTTTTGTCAATTTCGGTCAAAATTTCTAAGGACTTCGATTACAGTACAGGTTCGGTCGATATTTTATTGTAGACAGGTTTTATTACACACCTCCTTGCGTGAAGGTTGCAATCGGATCTCCCGAACAGATCGATAGAAATATTCCGAAAAATACGTCAACTCGAAAAGCCGTCTGATAATTCAAGACACACATCTTGCAAATTGGATTTTCCTATAAGTATTAACTTGATATCGGAGAAACTCCTTTGTCCCCTGGGAGGCAGTCGTCGTACAATTAATGACATTTAATATGCTGACATTAATTAATATGGTATCGGTGTTTGGTTTGACATATGGACTTGCTTAGGAAATACCCAACTAATTACGTCCAAGGGTTTACGAGAAAGGGTTCATATCTGTCGAATACCGTTTTTGGAAATGGGCCGTCATGTGATTTACAGAAATATAAAAGCGGACTTGTGGAAAACCAACCCAACGTTGGTTCAAAAGCTACGCCGTTAAAAAAATAAACGCACAACTAATTTTTACCTTAAATATGCAAGTATGCGAGGTAACGGGCGTTATTACTTTTAATGAATAAGAATTCAATACGACCCTAATCAAATAAAAACATAGATATCTTGTATCAAATTTACCTACGAAATGGTAACACTTGGACACTAAATACAGTTTTGTCATTGTAAGTCAATTAATAAATATGATGCCAGGATAAAAATGTCTTGCGTATACTTTTGAACAGTTTTGCATCAATGTCCAGCCACCTTTATTGCAATTGTTGATAGACCACGGTTGCAATGGGTTAAATATCTTCAGTGAATATGAGTAAAGTGCCAATTTTTGGTTAAATATACTGCTTTGATTTGAAGGTTAAAATAACGATATAGTTAATTTAAAACCCTTTCAATGAATTCCTGGAACACAATTCTGCGACGTATTATGAGCATTCCGGTAATAATTTACTACGTCGAAGAACGTAAAAGTAATTTAGCGTAAAAGATCGTAAAATATGCCGTCGTATTTGTTTGTTCTCGTTTCATTGTTAAAGTTTTAATAGCTACGAAACGCCCACCAACGGACCCGTTGCAATAAAATTAGACAGATTCCCCTTTGTTTCCTCAAGCTTGGACGTACTTTATTTGATCCATTTAGCTCTTGAAAACTCGTTGTTGATTTACGATCTCAAGGTTACTTTCTCGTGGGCTTCATACAGTTGCCTAAAAGTTGTAAAATGGGTTTGTTTAAAAACTTTAAAACTACATACCTACCAGACTAAATAAAACAAAAATGCCGCAGAGCGATTTAACCTAAAACTACAAGTTTTGGTAGTTAAACGCTACCGTAAACGTGACATTGACCCGTATGCTTTGCAAATGAAACTCGGAAAGTGTTGTAACCACACTTTTAAGTTCTAAAACTTATTTATTATGCAATGAGCAAAAATAATACGACTGCCAGATATTCGGTTCTAATGGATCGCTGTTTGTCTTACTATCGATGTAATTAACGATAATGCCTTCCAGCTAATCTTGTTTGTTTTAATACAACTCGCGGAATCGCCGATTCGGTTCCTATCATTTGCACTAAATCAGTGTTATCGCTGAGAGTGGGAAAATGGTTCGTTAACAAATTACACGCATTGATAAGCTATATGGCAACTCAGTGATATCAACTTTGTATATAAACTCGTGTTAAATACATTGAGACATTCAGTCTCATTTGGAGAAGTGGAAGTTTGTATGACCACATGTTATAGCTGTGTATGAGAAATGTTATGTCAACACGTCAAATTACGTAGTCTAATTTTATATAAATAAACTGTGGTGATTGCGTAATATATATTACGTATGTTTTATTCGGAAAATTACTTTAATTTGTTGATAATGCGACACGAACTACCGGTACGGTAGTCAGAAGGCGTTGTTCGAAATTAATTTACCTTTTTGTAACCAGTAACAAGTACACAAAGATTTTATCCTATATTTCTTCAGCATTATAGTGAGTTCATAAATATACTGTTTTCGAACTTCGCTGAAACATGGCGTCATCGGTAATGCTTGATTACAACAACAAGATGGTTATAACCAGCGAAACCCGCAAGGCGAGAAAACGATTATCGTTGGATGTTTTCTACACAAAGGTAAAATCAAGCCACAAAAAGAAAGTTGAAAAGAGAAAACATCTTGCAGTTACACCTGGAAAAACAAGAACCTTGTCAACACAGTCGTGCAAAGAACCAGAAATTAAACTAAACTTTAATCATAAACTGGCAAGTAACAATATTTTATATTCTGTTTCACAACCAATATTAGTTCAAATAATTATTGACATTTACAGGAACCGTTAAAGCCTTCTGGAAAATCCGATTCCTGTATGTCGCGTTCGCAGTCTTCCCGAGTGTTGGACAGTTGTCAAGATGCGGCTGATGATTTGAATGAGCTTTCATTTGTTTCCGGAATCCTAGATATGAGTTACGGAACTGTGTTCAGTCCATCCGTATCACCGGCAACTAGACGACACAGTCGAAAACTGTCCGAAAATTCCCGAACATTTGCGATTTCCGGGGCGGGAAAGAAGATTAAACACGCGATCGTAACACCGGTCCGTGATGCTCGAATAAGAATATTAAGAAAACTCTCTGAAAATGATGAAGATGAGACCGAAATCTTCCAACCGTCTTTAGCATCTTGCAGAGCACGAATCTCGGCATCAGTTGTATCCCTACCATCCGCGAACTCACCCAAGATAAGATTGGAGCAATGTACAAGGTAATTACTTAATTTCGCAACAACGAAATCAATCTTGCCGCCCGCCTAGTTTATATAAGAGGCAAATTCGATAACACTAATGCCAGAGAATAATACTAACACAGCAGGCAGAATGGGGGGAATGAGGATATTTGTTTAAATCCCGAGTAAACATGTGTGACGCATAAGTAGAAAAAAGGAAATTGGTCGGAGATAATTCTCTCGCAGCAAGCCACCAACTATAAAAGCCTCACTTGCCATCTTACAAAACATAACAGTCGGAATTTTCGACAATAGAGGCAGAAAATTCTAACTCTGTTGAATGGCGACCTGGCTAGAAAGGTTATGTTGAGCAGGCAGTTATTCCAAATAATTCCTGATGTCAGTCAAAACCATCAGTAACTAAAACAGAACGGACTCCTGGGAATAAGGCGGATATTTAGCAATTAAGAATTCGCCACAGAAGCGTTTTGTATACCTAGCTTAATTAGGAACGCAGTCGTGTGGTTTTGTCATTTAAAGTAGATTGTTGGTGGCAAATACTGATTTCGTTGTTTTTTATTTTCTTTAGAAAATTGTTGTATTACCATTGTTTAATATCTGATCAACAAAATGCCTATCAAATCCAGTTCTGAACTGCTCGATGGCAAAACCCGAGTCGAAACCGATTTCATCGCTAACATTGCAACCTCCGTGTTTAAGAAGCGACGAAGTGACTACTTTCAGACGTAAGTATTGCAATTATTTCTTTTTGTTTTGCATATTTCGTTTTTTAGTTTTTAAATTTTGTTTTCTTTACCAGATTGTCCGCATGGCGAAGCGATAAAGTTACAGCTATCAAGACACTTCGACAATTTCTCACGAAAAAATGTAAGTTTCAATCAAAATTTGATTTCTAAAACTTCGTATTATTTTCTGAATCAATCATTTAAATGTACATTTAACATTTCAGCTCGCGTGGCTAGCTTTCGGGAATTTCTCAAGAAAGAGTTCAGCGAAGAAAATTTGGATTTCTGGCTCGAAATCGAAAGCTATAGAAAACAAAAGTTGAACAAGCAACTGAAACTAGCTCCAATCATCTACGAAACCTACATCGTCGTAAACGCCCCTCGTGAGGTGAGATAGCAATTATACAATTTGTGGGTAATTGAAGGCGTGTACTTGAATAGCAATCGTTGCAATTAAAACAGAATGACGTATCGAATAGGCATTGTTCTCGGAGAACTAATTAATTTTAATGCGGGTCTAATCGCGGCCCAGTTCGTTGATTTAATTGTTCTAATGCCGCCCGCAATACAGTCCAGACACACTGGCAACCATAATAATTAGCAGTCGAAAAACAACATACCATGACTGGTACCTGATACCATTAGATGTCATGCTAACTGAAATTGCCAAGTATTAACTTCTCCCCTCTTTGACAGATTAACATTGACGCTGGTACACGAGCGACCACCAAATCCAACATGCAGAAACCGGACAGCGCGACATTCGACCTCGCGCAAGTACGAGTTTTCCTCCTCATGGAACGGGACTCGTTCCGTAGATTCCTATTGAGCGAACTTAAACCCACCGTCGCCACCAAGTCACCGAACAGTCCCAAAGTTGGTAACAAAACAAAAACTGTTTTGAAAGAAAAGAAAAACCGAAGATCCATCGTTAACGAAGCAAAAGACTTGAAGTTCGTTGAGATAACCAACGCAAACATCACCGAAAGAAGAAAGAGGAAATTTTCCTCATAAACTTATCATTTGATTTTTAATTTTCTACCTTCCAATTTGTATGCGTTTCGCTGGCGAGACTTGTGTTAAACCGTCGCTGTACTTTGTTTTTATCGTTTCTTAAGTCTTGCTGTGCGAGATTCCTCGACAACTGTGAAATAAATGAAAAGTTAAATATAGCTCAGTGCCTCTTTGGTGGTGTGCCCAGTGTAAATATGTAACCAACCGATATACCTTTGTTAGGAGAATGAAAGATACTTTCTGCCAAAAAGGCGACTAATTCTTTTTATTATAGGATAAGCCAGAACGTTACAATAGCGGTTTGTCGGTCACTCTAAACAGATTTAATTAGTTTGCCTCTCCTCCCCTCCCACGTATAACCTCCGAATAGCCGACACGACCACGCGTAATCGTGAAGTATTCGATCCAAATAAAGTGTATTGGAGGACACACCTTCTGGTACCTGCCCCCACAAAGCTTGACATCATCAAATTGAGCCTTGTTTTCACGAGCTCGAACGCGATCTTGCGTGCCAGAGTAGGCAACAATGCAGTTTACTAATCCCGGTAACCCGTCACCACCTCGTCATCAGACTTAAATCGCCTGAAGTTAACGGCAAAAATATCGTCGCGTGCAAGGGAAGCTGGTTCGCGTGCAAGCATTTTGAAGTCACTTCTAAGATAACAATGATGATCGAAGGTTATCTAGCCCGAGGCTACAAGATGCTTGGATTACCATCACCCGAGTATATGTAAGTTTACAGATCGAACGTAAACTTGTTTTAAACAGTCACAGTACGAAGAGGTAAACGAGTTTTCGCATTTTTTCCTTCCAATTTGTTGTGGACGTAAAGGTCAAAATCTGCGTAGATCGTCGGCATCTTTTGGTGGAGTGGGGGGTCATACGATTAACCAACTATAGCTACATAATGACACCACATAACCAAAATGTTACTAAGTTACTAATGACATTGGCAATCGCCGCTATGAACATGTCATATCTAGCCAAAAAAGACATCGAAATACGTGCCGTGTTGTAATTTGAGGTTAGACTGGGTACATTGCGACCATGCCAATGACACATAACACACGATCAATATTGATTCTTATTAATAGGCGGCTGAACAAAGTAGCTGTAATATTCTTGTTTTAGCTGCCTCTTTAGCCAAAAGTCATGGTTTCTGCGGTTTGAGTCTCGCTGCCATATGAGGTATTAGAGAAAATTAATCTGCGACGCACAGACCATATAAGCCGATTGTATTTTATTGCCAATA
Organism: Ciona savignyi; assembly: GCA_000149265.1. Lineage (NCBI taxonomy): Eukaryota > Metazoa > Chordata > Ascidiacea > Phlebobranchia > Cionidae > Ciona > Ciona savignyi. The sequence goes on along the minus strand of AACT01017546.1, from coordinate 10,955 downwards.
AATTCTAAGATTTTCAATTCCTTTTTGACTTTAATTGCACGGATTGTAATTTAAAATGCACAGATTGTAAATTATAATGTTTGATCCGTCTTATCAAGCGGCCGGCAAAACCGTGACACTTCTGTAGGAAATTCCTCTTTAATTGATTGTGATCAAACATCACGGAAATGACAATTGTTATGATTCAAGTTGCGTGACTTTCTGCGCAAAAATGTGGAGTGATTTGCCACTTTTTGTCGATATTATCTCAGAAGTCCAGCACTCACGCTATACTGCAATTACTTGGGTAGTTACCGGCAAAAATACACAAATGATTGCATCGCCCTTGTTTATGGTAGAGGACATATCAAAACAATCATCTATCTCTGTGCGTGAGAAACGGGTCCATCCCAAAGCGCAGGCGTTACACGCAACGGGAAATGACCATGACTCGCGGGATTTGTGAAAAGAAAAGTCCGCTCCGACACGCGAGGTATATGTTGTCATTTTCCCTTCGAAACGCTACATTAAAGAAGAAGTAAAAGTTTCGCCATGTTTCAGTATAATAATAGAACATCTCGTATTTTGTTGATGGAACGCGTAGCAAGAAACCGCTGGATCACGATTTCCACCCAGACGCCACGAATTAACCATGAATTCTTACTCCGTTATCTTCCGCCGCGTGATCGACTCGTTTGTATATTAAGTGGCGGTCGCAACGACCTTATCTCATCTCGCCGAACACTATCTTAATCGGATTTTCTGGAAATCTTCGTGATCCGATTCCAGAACAAAGGTAGCTTTGCCAGCCAATTCACAAATTAATTACACGCTTTAGTCTGACTCCGTTTGTAATATCATACTCTACATGGTCACCAATACATCTTTAAAGATCAAATACATATGATTTTTTTCCAAGCACTGTCCGACATCAAAAAGTACAAACTTTTGTACATAAGATGCAAATTAACTTTAGTTTTTTATTACGTTATTTTAACAGATACTGTCCAACATTGGACATACGCGACATTAGATCGTATGTTGCACGATATATATTCTCGGAGTTTATATATTTACGCTATGATGTTATCTGTTATTACAAACGAGGATGGTCCTTAAACGCCAATTTTCTAGCGGCCGTGTAAACTGTGGTATCTAAACGATGGATTAATAAGTTTCCATGCATAACAACACCGGAAGATAGCCCGAAGGATGTTTTGTACAAAACATAGTTGCAGATGACGACATTTAAAGTCCGCTAAGCAGCACAAATATCCAACAACATCGACGAAAAGTTACATAAGGTATATTGCCTACAGGGATAATTCATCAAATTTCATGGATGTCGGTATTATTAACCGCAGAACATGATGAAGCTCTTGATTAAAACTAGAAAAGGTGTAAATCACACGACGTTGTCATAAAACCCTCGTTGTTTATACATGTCATATGCCATAGAGAGAACAGATGTTTGTCACAGTTTCGTTATTGTTTCCCAGCCAACTTTCGTTTGTCACCGTTTCTATTCCTTTGTTCACCGACGGCGGGCGGAAGTGACGTTGCCACCCGTCGAGAACACAGCTGGTATTACAGGAAGTTTTTTTTCTTTAAATCGGAACAACACTTTCTGTCATTAACGGAATTCTTAAATGCTTAAAGTCATATGAATGTGAAATTAACTTGGTAACGGTTTATTAGTACACCTTCGATCATCGATCAATAGGTCTATATCCTTAGGTAGAAATACAATTTTGCCTTGACAAATGACTTGGAAATAGTAAAAAGTTGAACGACTGCAGTAGTATTGAGTTTTAGAGTAAGGTGAAAAGGATTGCTCATTTATTATCGATCTTAGTGTCTTTGCGAATGATGTATAGCAAACCATATATGAATATCGATGTGAGGATCTTTAAAATTACGATTTCTTATTTATTAGAGAAATCCAGAGGTGATTGAAGAACATTTGCAAAGTTCCGTAATATAATTGATGTCGTATGAGTCAGAAGGTTCAATTATGGTCAAGTTTGCCGGTAATGCAAAGCTACTTATCATTCTTATGTCCGCCAGGTGCGAACTTCGCCGCCGAATTTAATGTAAAATTGCCCATAATTGGCTACGGAAATGATTCGTAACAGCGACCACCTTTATCTTCCGGAGACATAGAAACAAAACAACAAATGCAAAACAAACCAAATTTAGATGGCCACCTGGGTACTATATATTACGACAGTAGTACATAATATTGACATTCGATAATAAATCAGGTCAAAATTATACTATGGCATTAGTTGCCAAAACAAAACAGTTTTATCGCAGATTTATTTGCTGGGTGACCGTGTACTCGATGACTTTATCGAAATTAGAATAACAGTTGCGCTCGTACAACCGCAATGTTTAGTGCTCTGAACGACACCCCTATGTTTATCAGCATTAGCTATTCTACTATCGTATGGAGTAGTACCAAGTTGAACTACGCGTGTTTGTTTAGCTAGGTCATTGATAACATTCGAAAGAGTAAAAGAAAGAGCAATCCCTATTACTTATAACAATGTCTATAAAGCGCTGGTTCGGAAAGAAATATGATTGATGACGCATTCTTAATTCCGACTACTGTACCTAACCAACTGGCTTTGTGCTCATCTATCAATCTGTTTGTTGTTTTTTCAGGCCTAACGCATAAATAAGTAAAATACGAGAAATGGACTATAATGGCGTTTGCAATTTTCAATGGAAGGAACACAACGTAAAAGGCAGAAGATGTTCAATCGGCTTCTTTTATACGAAAGTGACGTCGACATCAACGAAAGTGGAGAAACGGTTTTCATTCTCCAAGAAATTGAACCAAACGCAAAGTGTGATCGAAAGTTGTGTGGTAAGATTATTCGACCAACTCGTAAAAATTAAGATGGATTAATCACTTTGTTTTCTATTTAACCAGTTTCGCGCAGAAGCGAACGAACCAACTACAACTGCCGGAAAGACTCGAGGAGCTCAACAAAAGAGTATTTCTATGACTACCAGCAACTCGAAAATGCGTGGATGTGATCCAGATTCAAAAATGACGCAAAGCGACTCAATCCCTATTCCAGAAGTTATTAACCGATCTCTGAATGGGGGTGAGGGCGATTGGAAGTCGAAGGAAATTTTGCGTTCGCTTCCGACCTTGTTTGACTTCTCCGGATTCAACGAGGGAAATCAAATCAAAGATAAATCAATAATGAACAGGTGAGGCCTAAAGTTTACTATGCGGTGTTACTCAATAACTTTGTAGCCAAGCAAGCACTATTTGTTTACCAATGTTTTGTATACCGTTGCTCCCCGCTTGTAAATTTATATGAACGGTGCGCTAACTTTGACGTCAGACCGATTAAACCTTGCTTAAACTTTTTCCTAAATGGGATATATTATGTCTGCTGCTGTAGGCGTTTAATTGCGATACGACTACAGTCATTTTAAAATAATAGCCTAACGTCATCCTTTGTTTTGGTCAGCCGTTTCCGTGTACGTTTGTTGCAGTTATATACAAAACTGGTGGTTAGCTAATAGTTTTGGATCAGCCCCCAAGTTTTTAATAACTATATGATTCTTTGTGTGTAACATTTGTGTAACAAGGTTTAAAGCGTGTAGTTGAACAGGTTAGTACATGTAAATTCATGTATTTGACACTTTTCTAGTAAATTATAGTTAGCGATTAATTTGCCTTGTAACTTATAGTTAGCGGCCAATTGAACTATGTGAAGGGGTTATAATCTTGTTTGCGTCTTGTAAGTTGTCGCCTGTGTTTAAACTGGGCTTATGTAAGTTTTCTCGCATTAAATGTACATTTAACTCCCCGCGTTGTTGATATCTCTGCGTCGTCACCAGCTGCGAGTTGCTATTGCTAAGCCTCATGAGAAATCACAACTCGCCCAGCGCTTGAGCGCGTGCAGGCACCGATCTCTCTTTTCTCTAAAGCTTCGCAGTAAGAGAGTGTATTTCCCCCCTGTGGTGCCGCAGTGAATTCCAAAATTTGTGAGAGTGGCAAAAAGAAAAAGGGAGACTTGTAAAAGTGCAAATGCGTTTAAGGGTTCCAGTTTCAGATTTGTAATACGAATAACTATAGGCATCGTGGCTTACACAGTCAGTATCACATCGACATAACAGTATGCCCATAACTGATCATAGTTTTTCTACGATGAAATTACCAAGCAAGAAACATAGTCGAAGAGAGTCGGATTTCTACCTTACAGCGATGAAAGGCTCAGATGTTCCAGCTGCAACTTCTAACAAAAGACGACGCAGAAGCGACTTTGTCCAATCGTAAGTTTATTGTGCATCTAATTTGTCAAATCTATATCAATTATTCCTTTGTCGTGTGTAATTCTAAAGGTAATCTCGCGTAACGACTGCACCATTACCAGTACAAGTGGATATTAAATATTTTATAATTATAGGTTATCAGCTTGGCGGAATGACAAGGTGTCGACCATCAGAACGCTCCGACAATTCCTAACGAAGAAATGTAAGTCACGAGTTTACGAGTTATTTATCGCCCGTTGTCTGCAACTTGGAGTTAGTTTAAATTTTTTTTTTCACAGCTCGAACTGCGTTGTTTCGACAATTCCTGAAGCACGAGTTCAGTGAGGAAAATTTGGATTTCTGGCTTGCTGTTGAAAGTTATAAAAAGCTGAAGGGGACCAAGCTAGCCAAAGAAGCTCATTGTATTTTCGAAACATACATCCTAGTCGGGAGCTCAAAAGAGGTAATTTGGATTAAAATGTTAAAAAAAATATATTTTAAGCATGTGTTATCTACCGTGGACACAGACAACCATTGAAGTAATGTTGACTTGCTAAGTTAAAAATAGAACACATTTAATGATGTAGTACCACAAGCGGATGCAGTGTTGAATTACAGGATGTTGCTATACAGTTCCCACACAGTGTAAGAACGCTACGTAACTGTATTATAGATTAGACTCATTACAGGATGTTTTGGTCATTGAAACGGACCGCCATTCGTTAATACCTCCGAGTATGCCATGTAAGCGCCTTCTATCGCACTTCTGGGGCAGCAAATATTGGTGCAATAAAAATAACTGGTTAAAGCGAATGTTTGCAACCCACTTTTCTTATAATCACAGTTCTACATGGTTGGTGTTTTGAACACATTTATATCGGGCACTTTGGGTAGCGTCAATATAGATTTTACGTCCTATGACACCACTGTACAATGAAATGGGCGTTGTGGCCTAAAAGCTATTGTGGATCGCGTATTGATTGTCCTTATCTTATTAAAACGTGTCTTTTAGTGCCCTACGTATACATTCTAGATAAACATCGACGCTGCCACGAGAACGTTCATTGTCAACAACATTAAATCTGCGGATGTGTCGACCTTCGATGCGGCTCAGTCCAAAGTGTTCGTACTCATGGAGAGAGATTCATTTCGAAGATTCCTGTTGAAGGAATTCAGTATTACCTCGATCCTGAGCCCGAAAAAAGAAACTTTTTCCCGACAAGAACCTGAAAAGCATCGCAAAGATAGAAAAACCCCAGTTGTATCCGCATTGGACTTTCCAGAGCTGCTGCATCCCAATATCACTGCGCGTATAAAAAGGAACTCTTCTCGTTGAGACCCATATCGACGTTTTTTTTATTTATTTATTTCACAAGTTTTATTTCTACTCGGATTTTAATCAATACTTCCCTCAAGCTGCGAACATTGATTTCCTTTGTGGCTCCTCTCTTCTTTTTCCGTTCTTCATCGATCTCGCAGGTCGAGATGGATTTTCCTGGGAACAGGAGAAACGCACGTGTGACATTTTGACATTTATATTGCCTCTTCTTTTTCCTGTATTTTACGATGCTTCTGATTGTTAAGTCAGTTCATCAATACACAAAATTGCACAAAAACGTTTTATTATCTTGAGTCCACCACCGTTTTTATTTGAAAGCGGTCTGCAAATAAAATTAAATCCATCCTTCCATCAATATAACCAGGTCATTTGCACCAACGCAAAGCTTATAATCTATTTATAGATCGATGTACAAAAGAGGTCGCCTAATATTATCCGAATTTAAGTTAACGCCGACCCAACTGTTATCACAGGCCTGAAAAGCACGATCTTGGGTCGGTTTTAAATGAAAAGGATTATTGTTTTGACAGCCACATGCACAGCTAAGTCCAGTGACAATACAAAGATTATGAACATATTGAAAGGTGTCACAATAGACCGCTGAACGGCTCCTTTGTATTGTTACGATAACATTAAGAAATCGCGTATGAATCGGTTGTACTAACTATACAGCCATACCACTATTCTAACCTTACTTTATTATTTTTTTACAACGCCGGATCCGAGTGCAGCTGGATCCATCAATAAATAGAAACCGCAAGGCTGTTACACGAAAGACCATATAAAAGAAATTTCTTATTTTTAACCAAAATACAACTCAGCCGTTCGTATGGGCCAAACAAAGCAGCGGTTTATTAGAGATGACTATTTTCACTAATGAAACTTTGTGCGAAGCAATCGAGTTGCAGATTGAAAATCCCGCCACCCATAACCTCCGTTTAATTATATGATGCGGAGCAGATGTCTGTGCGTTGACAGGTACATCCCACACACAAAGTTATTTATGTACATGGTAGACGCATATTCTGAATGATAAATTTTATAAAAACACACCCATTATAGTTAAATTTTGATTGTACTGTTGGAAAGAATCGTTTCTGGTTTTAAGCTTCAATATCCGGCCAAGTAATAAAGCTGTGCTATTCACTGGTCTATTTTAATATGCCAGTCTGCATATGAATCGGTAACGGTAACTATTTGGCAACAAGGCGTTCCTGCCACAATAAACCAATTTTTATCGAACTAAGTATCGATGCTGCAGTACGGTCGTGTGGCCAAATGGTTAACGCGACCGATACTTTTCGGTTACATAAGCGTTATATAATTTTTAACAAAACTTCGTCGAGTCCATGATGGATCGTCACAAGGACCGTTTTGGTAAAGGAGCCGGTATGCGTATCGGTCGTTTACGAAATTTGGCCACAAGGCTGTACAAGAGCGCTACATATCTTTTTTATTTGACCAAGATCCGAACTGTTAGCTCATCCATGAGCCCGTTTTTGTATAGTTGATATATATATATATATATATATATATACCGTGTTAACCATTTGGTCACACGACAGTACACGAGCGCGACATATACTTTTTTTGCACGTTTTTTTACCGAGCTTAGTTTCGAACCGATGATGGACTCGCCTAAGACCATTTTTTGTTTACAGTAAGGTATATGTATCGGTCGCGTTACCATTCAGCCACAAGAGCGTCCAGTCCTACATATACTTTTGTTGTTGTTGTTTTTTTTAACTGACCCAAGTTTCGAACCCAGGATGGGATCGTTACTCGGACCGTTTTTGTATTGTAGTCGGTATTTCTATCGGTGGCGTTAATCATTTGGCCACACGACCGTACAACCCTACATATACTGAATATAAGCATATTAAGACAGTTCCAGCACGACACCTAGAGGCGGTATTTTAAGGCCGAGCATTCAGCATGATGTCGTGGTTGGCATTACCTCACCAATAACTTTAAAAGGAACAACGCGTCATTTCTCTTTCAGCAGCGGTGGTAGCAGGACGTGTTTGTTCTGCTACGCCATGAGCGACAAGGCAAAAATGCATCAAGCAGCGCCACATGGCAACATGCCAATTAGAAGTTACGCGAGGGCAGCAAGAGCCACAGAAAACACAAAGCAACTGGAAAGACCGAATTGTTTATCAATAAAAGGAAAAATCAGGCTCGACCGCCCAAAAACGCTAGAAATTATTAAAAAATTAAAATTTCAAAAAAAGATATTTGGAATCGCCGAAATGCAGGGAGGCATTATTGATATCACCTGCACCTCCAGAGAAGCAGTTCTTAAGCTTCATGAAATTTTAGAAAAACAAGAGGAAGTCCAGTCGGTGCGACTTTACCAAACCGATAAAATTGGCATCGCACTGGGCTGGGTACCGATTCCCATGGAAAACGGGGTAATACAAGAAGCAATGAAAGAATTCGGAAATGTACATAAAATTATAAGAAAAACAGATAAAGATGGAATGGTGACTGGCATGCGAATTGTAATAATGAACAAACAAGACATTAAAGACAACCCAATACCTAGCTACTTAATAATTCAAGGTTATGAAGTATACGTAACGTACACTGGCCAAGAAAAAACATGCCGTTTTTGCTCCGAAACGGGGCACGTGAGACTGGATTGTCCTCATTGGCGCGACGAATTCCCAGTGATGGGCGAGGCACGCAAAAAATCAGCCCAATCAGGCCCGACTTCCCGCGAAGTCACGCCGCGTGACGTCACCACGCCCACGCATCTAGCCTCATCCAGCAGCCTCGCTGCGGAGTCGTTGCTACCAAAATATGATAAAGATATCCTTGAAGCAAATGGCAATAAAAAAACAACAGCAACATCTGGAAATAAAAGACCACTGTCAAGCCCGGAAGAAGTTAGTCACTCAAAAATAAAATCTATAAGCCTAAGTGACAACAAGAATAAGCGTGTGGTGCAAAACTTGCAACAAGGGAGGGTCTGGTTGCAGAAGAAAGCACCAAATACCTATGCTGGGGATGCAAAAACGAATTTAACGTGATAAAGACATGCTGCACCCAAGACGAATTCTTCTTAGTCTCCAGCACCGACAAGTCTGCAGTCTGTCCCGCGTGCCGAGAAGGAATGAGACTGATGCCATGTTGCACGACGTACCAACCTACAATGCAGATCGCCGATGGAACACTACAATGCCCGAACTGTGAAAGGTATTGTGCGGATTGCAATTGTGGCCGCTTCAATTATTTTTTAAACAAAGAGCTTAGCAAACCCTGTGAAAATTTAAAATGTAAGCACAGATACATTCATTGCAACTGTGATAAAAAATACGTTACAGAAATATCCCCAGAACAACCGTTTAAATGTACATGTGGCTTCGAATATGACTACAATGTGAAGAATGGTGTCAAGACTACTTAATCTTTTTATAATGGCTTTAAGTGTCGCAACTTATAACGTAGCTGGAATTAGACACAACGATAAACGAAATGCCGTCCTTAACTTTATCCGACAAAAACGCTTTAATATAGTATTATTGCAAGAAACGCATTGTTCAACCGAAATCCAAAAACGTTGGGAATTAGAGTGGGGCTCAAAAATAATATGGGCGCATGGCACGAATCGAAGTAAAGGTGTGGCAATATTATTTGACAACAAAACCCCTTATAAAGTAGGGAAGACCCTAATCGATCCGAATGGTCGTTTTGTCATAGCGGAGGTCGGATTCAGCGCGACGACGTTTGTACTTGTTAATGTGTACGCGCCTAATAATGACGACCCACAGTTTTTTCGAGATTTGTTTCAAAATATCGTCTTACTCGCCGGTATAAATGAAGTTATAATTGGTGGAGATCTCAATATAATTATGGACGCTACCTTAGACCGCCATCGACCTGGAGCAACCAATAAGCCAACAGCTACTAATGTGGTCCGTGCGCATCTGCAAACACTCGGGTTGGTAGACGTATTTCGATCTCGAAACCCGCAGTTGAAGCGGTTCACCCGTTTCCAAGCGAACCCGTATTCAGCGAGCAGGATAGATTACCTTCTAACTTCTAAAAATATTATAACAAAAATAAAAAATTGCAATATTGTCCCTAGCATAAAGTCAGATCACAATATCGTATACATGAAACTGGCCCTCGACACCAGTGATCGCGGCAGAGGAATTTGGAAGCTAAACACCTCCTTGCTGGATAAGAACGCTTTTATTACAACCGTTAAACAGGCGATCACTGATTATGGCATCAATAATCCACCTGGCCACGTGAATGCTCATGTGAGATGGGATGCTCTAAAATGCACGCTCAGGGGCACATGTATAAACTTCAGCGCCCGACTAAAGCGATCGGCGCAGAAGGAACAACGACGGTATCGAAAATGAAATAAAAATGGCCGAGACCGTTCTCGCCGACTCGTCAATAGTTGCACAATCAAATGTAGAAACGTTAAATAAGTTAAAATGTGAACTTAACGATCTTGTAGAACGCCGGTCCAAGGGTGCAATAATTCGAAGTCGCGTAAAATGGGTGGAGCAGGGTGGAAAAGTGTACTAAATACTTTTTAAATCTCGAAAAACGAAATGCAGAAAAAAAAGCCATCTATCGACTTGAGAGCAATGGCTCTATTTTAACAGATCAAGCAAAAATCGTAAACGAACTGGCTACATTTTATGAAAGTCTATATAAAAAATGCGCGACGCTAACACCTGTCGAGGATATATCTTCACATTTGTCCTCACTGGACATACCGTGTTTAGATGAAAATACCGCGAAGAGCATAGAATATGCCATAACTGAAGTAGAATGTCGTAAAGCCCTGGATACGGAATGCCAAACAATAAATCGCCTGGTAGCGACGGGTTTTCCCGCCGAATTTTGACAAACTGTTTTGGGTTGACATAAAGTCTTATTTTATGGACGCGCTCCATTTAACAGAAAGAAACGGATATCTGTCGGAAACGCAAAAGCACGGGGTAATAACATTAATTCCTAAACCTAACAAGAATTTATTGCTAGCGACCAACTACCGCCCAATCACTCTTTTGAACGTCGATTATAAAATAATATCAAAAGTTATAAATACCAGAATCAAGAGCCTCCTTCCCTCTTTGATACATCCCGATCAAAATGGGTTCATGAAAGGCAGGTATATAGGCAATAACATTCGACTTTTATTTAACTTAATAACAAATAGTGATGCTGAAAGCATACCTGGGGCAATATTTAACGTGGACTTCTATAAAGCATTCGATACGCTAAGCTGGACGTTTGTCAACCAAATGTTAAAACGATGGGGATTCGGTCAACATATTCAAAATTGGATTAGAACCTTTTATACCGACCACAAGCTGTTCTATTATTAACA
>AACT01017429.1:0-13132 GCA_000149265.1 Ciona savignyi | reverse complement strand
CACAAAAACTATTACGCCACGCAAAAATCTATAGATGGCGTATAACCAATTAAGACCTCTATGCACGGGCGGATGTGACGAGTGGTACCCTCCATGAGTCATTGTTTTGAAACGAGTGTTTTGCCAAGTAACAATGGTGGTGATTCCCTAATGTCTGTTTGGTTGAAAGCAGCATGTGCTAGGCTGCGCGCTGGTGTTCTCGTTTAGCTGTAAAGTTTTGTAATAGTGGAGCAGTGCTTTGTGAAATAAAGGTGTTGACTGTGCATCTGCTAGCTGTTTTGATGAAAAAAAGATGCCGATGTACGAGGGGGGTATGGGCTAGAAATTTTTAAATAAAATTTCGGAGGGTTTTGAGTTAAGGTTGCAGAACCAAGCTTTAATTTTAAATTGTTATAAAATCTAAGACTTCCTATGTGAGGATTTTGAGTGACAGCCGTTTTTGTGAGGTCAGTTTGCATTGGAGAGATAGGGAGAATAATTAGTTGAACGCCTCCTATAATATGCGTGACGTACCTGGGTGACGTAATAATCACAAAAATGTTAGCGCTCTGCACCAACGTACGTGCTCGATGAGAATATTTCCATTAATTTCACACAAGCACCTGACTGCGTTGTATGGAGTGTTACTTCATTCCATACCCTGTGCTGCATGCATTCTGTTTGTATCTTTCCAGCTTGACTGGGTGTCGGCTAAGTGCCTTGTCTAAGGCCACATGACCTAGCGACTGGTTTCCAATCTGTAGGCTGTAGGGCTACGCAGTAATCCACCGAGTTATTAAGTAATATAGATTAAATCTAGGGGATACCCACAGTGTGACTCACCAAAATACTCATTTAAATGTGCTGACGTGGGTCTGTCACAATTTATCATGGACAGTGCCAACGTAACTTGACAAACTGCCATTCATGCTGAAACAAGCGATTAAATTGTCATTTGTTTTTCTCTTAGAACCACAAGTAGCAACTGTGCCGCCCCAATCCAACGGTAAGTCGATTTCATTGATGAATTTAATATTTGTAATAACATATTAATGTGGCAGATATTTATGAGGCTCTTGCTAGACCAATGAACACACAAGGTTTGTTTATACTGTTATGTCGATATGAAAATCTTAGATTCCATTATTTTTTAAGGAAAATCCACAAATGCATGGAGGGTAAAGATTGTGATTGGAATTGGAATCGCGATGGCACTTGGTGCTGCTTCACTTGTACTTGCATTGGTAATTATACATATTGCTTTACATTGTACCACATACCACATATCCAAGTTTAGTTACCGGTGGTTAAACGTAATGCGGCTGCACAGACAGAATGCTTCAGTTTGGCTCAAACCAACAGCTGCAGTTGTGTACTTGGGCAAAACAGGACATCGCCTGAACCCAGTGGATTGATGGGTTCTACCAAACTGAAATGACATATTCCATAAAAATACACTTTATTCGCGCACAATTTTCGATTATTGCGTCATTCATACAATATGAAGTAACAAACGTCATTGTTACGTGTGAATGTGTATTGTAGTCAATAATGCAATTGTGAAGATAGTCAGTAAGTGCTGGTTTATTTATTATTGATAAATTTACTGACTAAATATGGTTTGCAGAAATATGAAAATTTAAATATCAATTGTGCTATACTCATTTAATATGTTATCAAAGCAAATATCATAATAACCAGGCAAATATTATTCCTAAGTTTATTTTTCAGAAAAAGGAATCAACGGCAGAATTGGATAGCGGTAAGTTGTTCTAGTAATTAATACATCACAATGGTTTATATGACCCGCGAAGTAATTTGATGCTCGTACGTCATATCCGATTGTAATATTTATTTCAGCACATGTTCAAGTGAATATGATGAACGAATCGTTAAATGAACAGCAGAAAGGTAGAATTGCATGGAATTTGTAGCCTGTTGTTACTATCCGAGTTTCGCAAAATCACGTCGAAAGGAATTATTCCAAAGAAATTATTCAAAAGTTTACGAATATATGAATAAACACTTTATTTAAAAGACAGAAAAACAAAAAAACTTAAGTAAAATAATAGGATAGAATAGGATAGGGGTATTCATGTTTAACCTCGTAAATAGGGAAAAACCAAGGGGGTTAACCATACGGGCAATCGTCTTATCACCTCGCGCCCACCGCCGGGTTACTAAAGCTATTGCAGTATGTTGTGTATGATTCACACATTCCTGTAATTTGACAGAACCCATTAAGCCGCTGGGCTCATGCACATGTCCCGTAAAGTGCCTTGCCCAAGAACACAGACGTCTAGCTAGTGACCAGTTTCGAACCTAAAACTAAACCATCAGACTAACCAGTCGGACTAATGGATATGTCAAATTAAATAATTACCTTATTTTGAACATTCGTCCGCTTGGCTTGGTAGTTTAGTGCGTCGCATTTCAATCGAAATGTTGCAGATTCCAAACTGGTCGCTAGCTAGTCGGTTGTGTCTTCGAGCAAGGCACTTAACGGACATTGCCTGAACCCAGAGGATTAAAGGGTTCTACTAAATTAAAGGAATGTCTCAATCATACATAACACACTGCAATAGCTCCGGTAACCCGACAATGGGCGCAAAGCGATCTGATGATTGTGCCGTGTGGTTAACATCCCCTTGTTTTCTCATTCATGGGATAAAATATGAATATCCTGTCTTATACTTATATCTATTCATGCTAAGTGTCAAATTTTGTATAAATAACGGTTGGGGAATTTCAAATCGAATTGGTAAAAAACGTCCTGCATTTCCCGATAGTCCAAGCTTTAATATCTTCAATATATTACATCAAACTAGTTCGTATGAACCGACTGTACAGCACGAAGTTAGTTTGGTGCTCGTGCGTCATATCCGATTGTAAAATACTCATTTCAGCAAATGTTTACCTGGGAGAACAAGTGAATATGATGAACGAATCGTTAAATGAACAGCAGAAAGGTAGAATTGCATGGAATTTGTAGCCTATTGTTACTATCCGAGTTTCGCAAAATCACGTCGAAAGGAATTATTCCAAAGAAATTATTCAAAAGTTTACGAATATATAAAAAAATAAACACTGTATTTAAAAGACAAGAAACAAAAAAACTTAAGTAAATTAATAGGATAGAACAGGATAGGGCAATTATGTTTAACCTCGTAAATAGGAAAACCAATGGGGTTAACACACGGGCAATCATCTTATCACCTCGCGCCCACCGTCGGGTTACCGGAGCTATTGAAGTGTGTTGTGCATGATTCGCACGTTCGTGTAATTTAGCTAGAACCCATTAATCCGCTGCGTTCAGGCAATGGCCGTTAAGTGCCTTACCCAAGGACACACCGGTCTAGCCAGCGACCGATTTCGAACCTAAAAATGTTCGTCCGATAGGCGCCTCACTAAACCGCCAGGCTAACCAGCCGGACTAATGTAGTTGTCCAATTAAATAATTACCTTATTTTGAACATCCGTCCGCTTGGCTTGGTGGTTTAGTGCGTCGCATTTCAATCCAAATGTTGCAGATTTGAAACTGCTCGCTAGCTAGTAGGTTGTTTCTTTTATCTAGGCACTTAACGAACATTGCCTGAACCCATCAGATTAATGGATTCTACCAAATTAAAGAAACGTTTCAATCATATACAACACACTGCAATATCTCCGGTAACCCGACAATGGGCGCAAAGCAATCTGCTGATTATCCGTGTGGTTAACATCCCCTTGTTTTATCATTCATGGGATAAAATATGAATATCCTGTCTTATACTTATATCTATTCATGCTAAGTGTCAAATTTTGTATAAATAACGATTGGGGATTTCCCAATCGAATTGGTAAAAAACGTCCTGCATTTCCCGATAGTCCAAGCTTTAATATCTTCAATATATTACATTAAACTAGTTTGTATAAAACGACTGTCAGCACGATAGTTAGTTTTGGTGCTCGTGCGTCATATCTGATTGTAAAATACTCATTTCAGCAAATGTTTACCTGGGAGAACAAGTGAATATGATGAACGAATCGTTAAATGAACAGCAGAAAGGTAGAATTGCATGATATTTTTAGCTATCATGTTGTTATTGTGCGAGTTTCGCAAAATCACGTCGAAAGGAATTATTCCAAAGTTCACGAATATATGAAAACATTATGACGTCACATTCGACAACAGTCGCCCCGACCTCTTATATAGGAATATTTGGATCGAATTGAAACTTTAATATTTGTTGATATTGATAATATAGTTGGCCGAAATTAAAAGTGACATGCCACGTGCATACATATACAACACCTGTATAACCTAAACCAAAGCAAATAGAAAAAGGATTAAAGTTGAAGGAAAAATATAAAACCCCAAACCCATCTTCAACCCATTTAAAGCACAACCCCATTCAATTATAACACAACTTAATCTTAATAGGGAATAGCCCAGTCCAGTTGTAACTTATGATGTGTAATCTCGTAACCGAATTGCTTTTATTCTGCAACTACACTCTGTGTATTTCTCACGACCTGGAATAATAGCAAAACGATTATGCTTCTACCAGAACTATATAGCGACCATTAATCAGAATTCCAAATCGTTTTTGCAGCGCAATAAATAAATAAAACTCCTTAATCCGACAGACGAAGCATTAAATGTCGCCACTGAAAACGCGGTTTGAAACCCCCAACTAAATTGACTAGTACGACTTGACCCACTTTTACATCAATTTGACTTTAAAGAGATTGGTCCCACCTTCTTAATAACCGGATATGATGTATTAAACACGTCACATCCGACAGATATCAACAGACTACAAAAAGCAGATTGCAAGGCATTACTACAAGCTGGGAATGTAGAGAGTGGAATCTACAATCTGTTGAAGGATGGAAGGATATTCAAAGTTTATTGTGACATGGCAACCAGTGGGGGGAAGGGTGGACGGTACGTGTATTAACTCACAATACGTGGGGATGCTTCTATAAATACTTGTATCTTGCTATTATACAAGTTGTGATGCAAATATATGATGTTTTATCCCCGTGAATGGGAAAGCCAAGGTGTTTTTTACACAGGCAATCTTTAGATCACCTCGCTGCCACCGTCAGGTTACCAGAGGTATTGCAGTGTGTAGTGTGTCGTTCACATTTCCCTTTATTCGGAAGAACCCATTATTTCACTTGGTTTAGTCAATGTCCGCCAACTTTACCCAAGTATACAGCCGAATTGCAAGCATCTGGTTTCGATCCCATATCCCTTTGGCTGCTTGCAGAACTTCCATCACGTGACGTGTAAGTTGGGTTTCCAGGTATTCCAACGAAGATGTGACGGAACACAGGATTTCTCTCTCGACTGGAACGAATATCGCAGAGGGTTCGGCAAAAAGGAAGGAGAGTTTTGGATGGGTTGGTTTCTATGTATCACGCCCTGCACGCTTGATACTGAACTTTAAACTTAAACCTAGGTTTGGACGATTTGCATTCTTTATTGTCAAACGGACGATTCCAGCTTCGTATCGACATGACAGCTTGTAATAATCAGAGCTTTTTCGCCGAATATCGGTAGGAACATGTGTTACCATGGTATACAAAGTTGATTATGGTGAACTAATGTTTCAGATCTTTCAACGTATTGGGTTCTTCCACGAACTATCAATTGCAAATTGGAGATTTTGAGGGAAGTCCAGGTAACAAATTTAAACTAAGCTCGCTCTCTTGGAAATAAAATACCCCATTTTTTGGAAATTTATGCCCCTTTCACTTTCAAGCCTCTCTGGTATTACTTTTAGACTGATGTCACAAACAAATTAACCAAAAAAAAAGCATGTGGAAGATCAGATTCTTTTCTGGTTGTCTGGCGTGCTTGTACCTAACACTGAACCTGACCCGAGTTTTCCAACTAATTATGGGTCCCATTTTGAAAAATGGGACACATATTGTTTTTGTCCGTTTTTTTTTCTTTTCTTTTTCTTTTTTTTTTTTTCGTCAAACCCTTGACAGGCATGGCATGGCGCTCCGACATCTACCAGAAGGAATAATGGGATTGCAATGAAACTTTGTCATTTGTTAGACAACATGGTCTTGATATGCAGAAACCAAAATTTTGGGTGATTAATCAAAGGGAATTCCGCTGGGACGTTAAAAGCAAAAACGCTATTTTTTTCTAAAAAAATTGCCTTTTGGGCATAGCGCTTGAACGGCTGTTTCAATTTCAATTAGAATTGGTGGAATGTAAGTGCATTAGTCACTGATTTAAAACTTGGAAGAAATATTAAAATTACCTAGGGAAACACCCCCAAAAAATAGGATATGTTCTCAAATCATGATTGTGACAAGCATTCCATGTCGCCCTGACATCTACCAAAAGGAGTAATAAAATCGCAATGAAAATTGGACATTTGTAAGACAACATGGTCTAAATATGCAGAAACCAAAAATTTGTGGTAACAAATCTAGGGTAATTTCCCTCAGACGTTAAAAATCAAAACGTTTTTTTTCTAATAAATTATATTTTGTGGCCATAGCGCTTGAACGGCTGCTCTAATTTTAATAAAATTCGGTAAAATGTTAAAACATTAGACACTTTAAACAATTTTAAAAAGAAAACATTTAATTAGGTTAATTTCCATAATACAAAGATATGTTCCTAAATTATGATTGTGGCAGGCATGCCATATCGCACTGACATCTCCAACAAGAAGTCGACAAATCAGATTAAAACTTAAGAATTGTTACATAACATGACTCACTTATGTAAAAAACAGAAACTTATCTACCAAACCCAGGGGAATTCCCTGAAATTATGAAAAACTAAATCGGGCCGTTTCGGAAATTTATCTTTAATTCACCACAGCGCTTGAAAAGGAGCTATAAGTTAAAACATTTGTGGTGAAATGTTCGTAAATTTAAGACGTTATTTTTTATTTAACTAAACATGGAAAATAAGTTTGCTCTGTTAACTATGGGACCCATGCGTTTATGCTTGCAGAAACAAACTACATACTCAGTGTATAAAAGACAAATTGTGGTTAGGGACCCTGTAGCATGTATATATGGCATACGACATGTGATTTACAAATAGTGGTGGTTAAACACGTGGTTGACACTCTCTAGTTAGACTCCGAATCGACTCCGACTCGAAAGGTTTCTTTATTGTATCTTATGAACTATAATACAATGAAACACATACAGTTTAACTGGTTGCCTGGACATGCTCGGTGCCGCGCTCCAGCAGGCGAATTTATTTTGGTTCGTATTCCAAAACGCGTTTTTAATAATAATTTAATACAATGAGTTTATACATAAAACGTCAGCTTGCCATGTTTGGTCGGGGACTATAGCCCGTTGGCACGCACATTAAGTGAGGCAAAAGGGACAATTTAACAAAACTTAATATAATGTGCAACAAAAATGACACAACCCGCGACAATATTACAGTTTCATTAGATTTCCACATATATTTCGAGAAATATCCGCTAACCCGAATTAAATTAGTGACGTTACTCAAAGCGTGGAGAGTAAATCACGGAGAGTGAAATTGTTAACCACAGGGTTTCATTCATGTCATTTTGCTTACATTACAAACTAATATATTAATTGTTGATTTGAATATTATTACAAAAGTCATAAACCAAACTGATAAGTCAGCAATAAAAAAGGGCCATTAGACCCCATTGCTTAAACTTGGTATTGATTAGGGGAATTCCCAATAACACATTGGTGACGACATATGCAAATTAGACGGAAAGTCGCCTGCGTATTAAACCTAGACAAACCTGTACTTAGCAACTGCGCTGATATTGTATTTTGGTGAAACAGGATTGCGGAATTCCATGAAATATGGGAACGGACGACCGTTTTCCACGATAGATCGGAACAACGATGACTCATCAACAACATACAACTGCGCAAAGCACTACGGAGCATGGTGGTACTGGGCTTGTTGGGGTGTACACCTCAATGGAGATTATTCTTGCTGGTCACCTAATTGGTCTAACGGAACCAGATATATCAGTGTTCGATTCTCGGAGATGAAATTCCGACCATACTGATGTGGACTTTTGCAGCTTCAATAACATGTTTTAACACCAGTTTGTGGAATGTCACATCAATTCGACCAATTTGAACTATAAGATATTGTAGATATATTTACGTTTATATTGAATGGAACAATGTTTAAGATATGTCTGATGCGTTCATCGCCATTGTACATAGTGCGGACTTCATTACAATAAATGATCAACATAGACACAAGTGGTTTATCCATAGAAATAGCATTGTCTTGCTCCATATGGGTAGGAGGGGATATGACGTCATAACATGGATAATTGTATACCTTGTGCGAATAGTCAAGTTGCGATTCGAGGGGTTAGGTGCTTATGCAGGGGTGAATAGTAAAGATGGATTCATGGGTATTCCCCGGGGTGAGTTACCGATATTCGTTTGTTCCACTTAAATTGACAGCTTTTATTCCATCGCCAATTGTATCATTTCAACAAACCTAACGTTTAATTTAACTTACCTAAAAACCAAATTTGTCGGCCCGGTGGTCTAGCGGTTAAGTGCGTCGCCTTTCAATCGAAAGGTTGCAGGTGCGAAACTGGTCGCTAGCTAGTCGGTTGTGTCTTTGGGCAAGGCACTTTACGGACATTGCCTGAACCTAGCGGATTAATGGGTTCTACCAAATTGAAGGAACGTGTCTATCATATACAACACACTGCAATAGCTCCGGTAACCCGACGATGGGCGCGAGGTGATCTGACGATTGCCCGTGTGATAACCCCCTAGGTTTTCCCATTCACGGGGATAAACATGAATATCCTATCCTATCCTATCCTATCCAAATAAAACCAAAGAGGAAATTTTCCTTCCAAATAGAATTTTGTATTTGTTTAATATCAATCCCTGATCAGTTGTGACGGTCACCGTGGGTTATAATGTGATATAGAACCCGTCTTTAGATGCCGCCATTCCCACCCGAGTTAAGCGGTTTCTGCCTAGTGTAAGATGTCAGTTGGTGAAGCGACTATTTGTGCTAGTTTGTGTAGAATGCTGTACCAGACCCAAACAATCCTTACGTACACGCCTTGCCCAAGATTACTTATTATAGCTGAAGATAAAGTTTAGATATTTAACCCCCACAAGTTACCCTTGAAACAGCTACCGAATATTACGTTCCCGTGTTATTTCGCTTGGAAGCATTTCGGATTTTCCACTCATAAACTGGTCCCAACCCATCAATTTGTGATTTTTACGGTACGGGTTTCTATAATTATGTCTTACATGCCAGTTTGCTGTACAAAATTTCAATCCATTATGAATTTAATCTTTTTTAGGTTTACTTAATGTCTATGTTTAACCGATATAATTCACACGCGTTAAACGTAATACTGGATGATTGTGTTAAAATCACTCATGCTAGATTTAGTTTATGTACAAGCAGAAGTGTAATTTATTCCGCACTTTTCCGTTAAAACTGTTAAATATGCCGTATTTTTGTTCTTTTTACACTAAGCGAAAAATGAATAAACTAAAACCAAGTTTCTGGTGAATAACTTTAAAAGCCCAAAGATTGGTTAGTGTGTGTTACATATGATGTAAAACGAACCCGTGAAGTCTACTAATTATTTTTTTACTACAGAAAATCGTATCGTCATTTGTCCGTATCGTATCAAGCATAAATCCGTATTTACTTTCATCACTGATTATAACAAGGGGACAAAACTGTTTTTATTCAACGAAATCGTCATTTTCGAACAGGGGATCAGTTGCGACACACTCGGAAGTAACGTTTACAATATAGTTGTCTTTTTTTTACTGAGCCAAGTTTCTAACCCATGACGGGCTCGTCACTAAGACCGGTTTTTGTATAAGAGTCGGTATATGTATCGGTCGCGTTAACCATTCGGTCACACGACCGTACTTCAGAACTTGTCCGATGCCCGACAGTAGGCTGCTGGGTTCGTTCGTCACCTTGCAGATTAAAAACTGGTCGCTAGATAGTCGGTTGGGTCCTTGAGTGGGGCAATTAGCGGACATCGCTTAAACCCAGTGGAATGATGGGTTCCACTAAATTAAAGGAATGTGTGAATCATACACAACGCACTGCAACCCAGTGACCCGACGATATGGGGTAAACCATAAAGATGGCGTATACCCAATTATTAGATCTCTATGCGTGACCGGAAATGACATGTTACGTAAACAAGTGTTTTAAGAAATCGTCAGATCACCTCGCGCCCACCGTCGGGTTACCGGAGCTATTGCAGCATTTGTATAATAACCGATATATATTCCTTTAATTTAGTAGAAACCCATTATTTTATTTGGTTTAGGGCCCAGGGATGTTCAACATTTTATTGCAGTGGGCCGTATTTTCACTGAAAATAAGTCAATGCGCCGCAGAACCTAATAAATTTCAAGAAAAATTGGTACATAAAGAAACAATTAAAAACCATTAATTTATAATCTTGTATTTCTGTTGCTCCCATACTTATAGCCTACTATTACTGCGTCCATAAAAGCTGACTGATACATTTTAATTAGGCTAAGATTCAAAGTTCAAAATACTACTTGGAGTGAAAATGACTAGCGGGCCGCAGGTTGGACATCCCTGGCTTTAGGCAGTTAGGCAATGTCTCGTTAGGTGCCTTGCCCAAGGACACAACTGACTAGCGAGCGACCAGTTTCGAACATGGGTTGAAATGCACCGCACTCACCCACCAGACACACGGTATGGAATCAATAAAGAAATGCAAACCGTGATCACTTCTAATTTCGTCCCTTTTTAACCACCTTCCATCAAACATTACAAGACTAATTTCTTACCAAAAAACCATTAGCTTCGAAACTAGGCGCTAGCTAGTCGGTTGTGTCCTGCGACAAAAAAAAACTTTTTTATTTCTCCCATTTACGGGGATAAAACCACTTTCCAAACAACTTTTTAAAAATGTTTTAATGTTTAATGCTTTTAAGGCACAAGAGTTGCAATGATGGCACTGGCTCGGATATACAGTGGCTGTTGTTGTCACAAACGTCGACGTCACGAAATTTGAGGAACCAATAAAAACTCGGCATTTTACAAAATGCTGAGTAAGCAATTCCACGCCGAGTTTGGATCAATTTCTAAAATAATTTCGTTTGAAAGCAAAAAAAAAAAACTTTTTTAAACTGGTTTTGAACCAAAGATAATTAAGTGGTTGATCATTTTGTGAATAAGAGATTCCAAAATTTAAAAAAAATTCATTGGTTTATATGAATAAAAAATGAAATGACGACATTTTAAATGAATACGCACAACAACGTTCTATAGACACAAGTAATACTGATGTTGCTTCATATAACATAACGAAGTGATTCGGAATTTGATAGTTTTGATACAAAAACATCATTTTCCGTTTCTATCAAATGATGGTGGATACGGCGCGGATATACAGGTGACGCGCTAATCAAGGTAGATTGCAGACAAACTTATGTGGCCTGGAGATTGGAAACGTGGCGCGGATAGACAGGTTATTACAAGACGGTGGCACTACAGGTTCCGCAACACTGGAACGCCCAACTATTATGACGACACAATCCACGTCTTTTCACCATGTCGCATTTGACACTAAAGAAGCCTCCGTGCCCTTTCACTGGAACGAAAATAGACTTCATTATTACGTCACTTACAACCATGACGTTTTGCCAGGGAAGACGAGTCAAGCGCATGCGGGCACCGGGTCAGTTGCTACAATGCGAGGAATAAGTGAGAGAATGAACGAATGATTAAAGGAGAGAATACAAGAGAAGAAGGCGATCATGGTTCGGACGTCGTCGAATTGTCGTAGTCGAATGTCTCGTCGTCATGGGAATACGCGTCGAAGACGAGATCGGATTGCGAACAAGTTCGACAACATTTGTCCATGAAGACCTGCAATCTGCACCAGTGAGCTCGCAGAACCAGGATGCATGGGTTCACGTGGTAGTTGGTGTAGCCTGGCGGGGAGGGGTTAGTAAGCATGGCATGCAGCGTTTAGTGGCGGTTAGTTTATCCATGGGGAGTGTAGGCATCATGCCCACAGTCGAGCACAGTAATACACCTCATGCCCACAGTCGGGCACAGTAATACACCTCATGCCCACAGTCGAACACAGTAATACAACTCATGCCCACAGTCGAACACAGTAATACACCTCATGCCCACAGTCGAACACAGTAATACACTTCATGCCCACAGTTGAGCACAGTAATACACCTCATGCCCACAGTCGAGCACAGTAATACACCTCATGCCCAGAGTCGAGCACAGTAATATACCTCCTGCTCACAATCAAGCACAGTAATACACTCTATGCCCACAGTCGAGCACGGTAATACACCTCATGTCCATAGTCAAGCACAGTAATACACCTTATGCCCAGTCGAGCACAGTAATACACCTCAAGCCCACAGTCGAGCACAGTAATACACCTCATGCCCACAGTCGAGCACGGTAATACACCTCATGTCCACAGTCGAACACAGTAATACACCTTATGCCCACAGTCGAGCACAGTAATACACCTCAAGCCCACAGTAATACACCTCATGCCCACAGTCGAGCACGGTAATACACCTCATGTCCACAGTCGAACACAGTAATACACCTAATGCCCACAGTCGAGCACGGTAATACACCTCATGTCCACAGTCGAACACAGTAATACACTTCATGCCCACAGTCGAGCACAGTAATACACCTCATGCCCACAGTCGAGCACAGTAATACACCTCATGCCCACAGTCGAGCACAGTAATACACCTCATGTCCATCAGCCGAACACAGTAATACACCTCATGCCCACAGTCGAGCACGGTAATACACCTCATGTCCACAGTCGAACACAGTAATACACCTCATGCCCACAGTGGAGCACAGTAATACACCTCATGACCACAGTCAAGCACAGTATTACACCTCATGCTCACAGTCGAGCACAGTAATACACCTCATGCGCACAGTCGAGCACAGTAATACACCTCATGCCCACAGTCGAGCACAATAATACACCTCATGTCCACAGTCGAACACAGTAATACACCTTATGCCCACAGTCGAGCACAGTAATACACCTGAAGCCCACAGTAATACACCTCATGCCCACAGTCGAGCACGGTAATAGAATCGAATCCACCACATGGAGCTCAG
>AACT01017403.1:0-22503 GCA_000149265.1 Ciona savignyi | reverse complement strand
TTGTCCAAATAGTAACAGCAACATATCATCTAGTTATCTGACTTGCAACGAACTCTAACTGACTGCAATGCGACTTCTTGACAGGTTAACTTATTGAGACGCTCATCATGTATCTCGCCTGACCGACTTAAAAAGTTGGCGAGGTTAGTGCATTCGAATATAGAAGTATTAGGACGAAATCAAACACGTGTTGTAAAGATGGTAAAGAAATGTAGTACCTCAATTGTTTCTAAATTAACTGAAGTAGTTTCGGTAATCCGTATCGCATGTAACGATATCTTGTCACATGTAATATTACAAACCCCCATTTTCGCATTATTGGCGGAAATGGATTTAATAACCCAAATCCTATAAGCCTGGTGATTTCTAGGTTTTCTACAAAATGCACCCATCTTGTCCAATTGTGGGTGGTTTAATCAGCACGCCACGACACACATAAACGTGCAGAATATCAACGTAAAATCTTAACTGCCCTGACGAGAAATTACTTTATTGAACAAACGAAGTATATAATTACTTTATTCAACATAATTCAACACACAAATTGTACGACAAAATAAAAGTTTATTAAATTTTTTATATACAGAAGTAAATTGTCGTCTTCTGTAACCTCTTCTAGGGTTAACGTGACAGCGTCGCCAGATCTGCAGAAAACAAGTGTTTAATCGGTTGTAATTACTTCTAATAACTTGGTGGGTTTGTGCGTCGCCTATATTGCATAATCGTAACTGGTCTCTATATAGTTGGTTGTGTTGTGTCCTTAGGTAATGCACTTACCGGACTGAACCCAGCGGAATAATGGGTTTTACTAAAACTGAGAGAACGACTCAATCATATAAAACGCACTAAATTAGCTCCGGTAACCCGACGGCGAACGAGGGGTAATCTAACGATTGCCCGTGCGTAAACGCCCTTTGCGTTTCTTATTCACAGGGATAAAACATGAATGTCCAAACGAGTTGCTGGACAAAGTTTATTATTTATCACTGATTACCTAATTTTTAAAGGTAAAAACATAGCGTAAGAAATATTTGTGACATACCAATTATTTTTGCTTGGTGGCGAGGTACCTTCATCTTGAATATATTCTGTCATTTTTATTCCACTGCTCCAAGATTTGACATTCATGACATTGATCTCACTGCTTCTACTAAAACAAATACCGTTTATTTTATTTATGGCGTGATTTTAAGCTTGTGATAGTGAAAAGCTTAAATAATTATGTAAATCACATTTGGAGGCTATATAAAATTGGATAAACATAGTCAAATGTTTGACATACCTACCTAATTTTTTATTGAAACATCTTAAATCTTACTTTTAAGCTTGTATCTTTAATTTTTCTTATTTGAACCTTTAAAAGGGGGCATAATGGTTACCATGTATTACAATATTCATATTTTTAGTTCTATATTAATTCAATATGTAAACATCTGTTTTAACCAATTGCTGGATACAAACGTAGAAAGCTTATTAGTCAAATACAGGGCAGATCCCAACCCGCATATGCACATGACCACAACACACCCCCAGCCATACGACAAATATAGGGCAACACTACCCCAGGCATAGCACAAATATAGGGCAACACTACCCCAGGCATACAACAAATACAGGGCAACACTAACCCAGGCATACCACAAATACAGGGCAACACTACCCCAGGCATACCACAAATACAGGGCAACACTACCCCAGGCATGCGACAAATATGGACAACACTACCCCAGGCATGCGACAAATATAGGGCAACACTACCCCAGAAATGGGGCAAAAAATAGGGCAATATTTCCGAAGGCATACCACAAATACAGGGCAACACTACCCCAGGCATGCAACAAATACAGGGCAACACTACCCCAAGCATATGACAAATACAGGGCAACACTACCCCAGGCATACCACAAATATAGGGCAACACTACCCCAGGCATACCACAAATACAGGGCAACACTACCCCAGCCATACCACAAATACAGGGCAACACTACCCCAGGCATACCACAAATACAGGGCAACACACCCTGGACATAACACAAATATACGGCAACACTACCCCAGCATATGACAAATACAGGGCAACACTACCCTAGGCATGCGACAAATATAGGGCAACACTACCCCAGCCATACGAAAAATACAGGGCAACACTACCCCAGGCATGCGACAAATATAGGGCAACACAACCCCAGGCATGCAACAAATATAGGGCAACACTACCCCAGCCATACGAAAAATACAGGGCAACACTACCCCAGCCATACGAAAAATACAGGGCAACACTACCCCAGGCATACCACAAATACAGGGCAACACTACCCAAGGCATACCACAAATACAGGGCAACACTACCCTAGGCATACCACAAATACAGGGCAACACTAACCCAGGCATGCGACAAATACAGGGCAACACTACCCCAGGCATACCATGTATAGAGGGCAACACACCCTTAGGCATACAACAAATACAGGGCAACACCACCCCAGGCATACCACAAATAGGTCTACAGGGCAACACCACCCTGGGCATACCACAAATATACGGCAACACTACCCCTGGCATACCACAAATATACGGCAACACGACCCCAAGCATATGACAAATACAGGGCAACACTACCCCAGGCATGCAACAAATAAAGGGGAAAACTACCCCAGGTATACCACAAATACAGGGCAACACAACCCCAGCCATAGGACAAATACAGGGCAACACAACCCCAGGTATGCAACAAATATAGGGCAACACAACCCCAGCCATACGACAAATACAGGGCAACACTACCCCAGGCATACCACAAATACAGGGCAACACAACCCCAGCCATACGACAAATACAGGGCAACACTACCCCAGGTATGCAACAAATATAGGGCAACACAACCCCAGGCATACAATGCATACAGGGCAACACAGTAACACACCCCTAGGCATACGACTAATACAGGGCAACACACCCCCAGGCATACGACTAATACAGGGCAACACTACCCCAGGCATACGACAAATATACGGCAACACTTCCCCAGGCATACGACAAATACAGGGCAACACACCCACAGGCATACGACTAATACAGGGCAACACAATCCCAGCATACCACAAAGACAGGGCAACACTACCCTAGGCAAATTATAAATGCAGGGCAACACTACCCCAGGCATACAACTAATACAGGGCAACACTACCCCAGGCATACGACAAATATAGGGCAACACTACCCCAGGCATACGACAAATACAGGGCAACACACCCACAGGCATACGACTAATACAGGGCAACACAATCCCAGCATACCACAAATACAGGGCAACACTACCCTAGGTAAACTATAAATGCAGGGCAACACTACCCCAGGCATGCGACAAATACAGGGCAATACTACCCCAAACATACCACAAATACAGGGCAACATACCCCCATGCACACGACATATACAGGGTAACATAACCCCGGCCCCCGGGCATACCACAGATACACATGAAAATAGATTGGTAACAGGTATGTTACAGGTTTAGTAGGCATAACAAAAAGTAGGCTGTTATGGATCTGGTAGCACAACATTTGGTTTCCCTCAAAGAGTGGAGATAAATCAAAAAAGCTCGGGCAATAGCTGTAAGCTTCTCTAGAAATTCAGTTGTGCGACCAATTTAACCCATTAAATAAATGTCTGACAACGTACTTACCCAACTTTAAAAACGAACAAACACGATTTCTTGCTCAGCATAATGTTATTCGAAACTAAATTGTACAAAAAAACTGGTACGAAAGCACTACTGTTTACATCGCATTTGCGTCACGTGATGAGTGACGCTGTGTTAGAAATTGTCTCGCTTAAAATTTCAAAACCTAACACATGTTACCATGTTAGTAACACAGTCCGCTTATAGCGGCTTTAAAAACGTAACACAGCCCGATCTAAGCGGTACTTTTTGGACGGATCGGGTGAGGTAAACATACCGTAGAAAAGTTGATGTGGAGTTAAGAAATTAAGTTTGGTTTTGGCCCGCGACTATGCAAAGGTTGCCGACCCCTGTACTAGAACGTCGATGACACAAATTCCAAATACATTTTATATCCGACCACCAGTTGAAATATATTTCCGAAATGTCCAAGAGAAAATATAGCGTTGACATTTTTTTCTCCACCTTCAAAGCGTAGCAAAACGGAAGGAGAGGCAACAATATGCAGTGTTTCGACCCAAGGTGAGAGTTCCACCACTTCTTCGGTGGTTTTTAGTGAAAATCAATTAAAAACCCGAGGAAGAAAGTTTCAAATGTCTTGGAAGGAAAAATTTCCGCGAAGATGTTGTGTCTGTTTTACGGCAACTACATAACGAAAATAAAATAAAAAATAGACAGGCCGGCCGGCCCTTCTTGGCATTTTAGATAGCATTCTTCCAGGTGTTTTGGCTTTTCGAGGGCACACGGAGGAAAATTCAAACTTGCTGCGCATTGTTAAATTGATCGGCAAGTAGGGGAAGGTCCGACCTATAAACATAGATGACCTATGAACCACCACCCAACAAAAAAAATATTACAAATATCAGCGCCACCAAACGAATGATTTTATACCGTTACAGTCTAGTGATTTCCCTACAAAACGGTCTTCACGTGTTGAAAGAAGTTGTAGTATGTACTCCAAATAGTGTGTTTAAAGGCACTTTTCCTATTTTTTCAGTATGTACTATTTATTTCATTTGTAATATATTTACCAGTATGTAGAGGTAGTCAGTTCAGAGGAATAGGATTGCTAGTATAACATGTTACGCGATTTGTTTCGTGTTTTTCACGGTGGCTTTCTTGACGAAACTAATTTTTATCACTCGGTTTCATAAAATGGCCGAAGTTGGGAGCGATGAGCCAGTCATGGCTTATAGGTCCCGTTTTCGTAAATTATAAAAATTTGGGATACGGTCCTAGTAGGTTTAACTGCAATAAAAAAAAAGATTTTTTTAGACCCTGCTTAACGTTAGTTAGCCAAAAAGAGGACAGTTTGAAGCAATTGAAATAAAAAGGGCAGTTAACGACGTAGTTCACTTAACTAAATCAGTCTGCAGCCAGAGAAAACAACGTTGATAGAAGAACCACACTGATATGTAAGAGATATAAGGAAAGAAGAGAGATTTCAGTTTAAACAGTCTTTCATAACAAAGCAGGTTTTTATAAACGAGGAAGGATTGCTTGCCTCATACCTGATTCAATGCTCGAAGCTATTTCGCGGTCTTACTAGAAAAAATTGCCAGAATTTGGCCTTTAGATATTTGCAAAGGCCAATTACAAGACCAACATTCCACCATCATGGTTAATCAACAACCACGCCAGTCTGAGCCGTCCACAAGACTCGTTGCCGCTGCCGGAGGCGACCAAGTTTAGCCCACTCAACGACATATAATAAGATAGATAAAACCAAAAAAGGTTTTAACTTTTTATCAAGAACAGAATACACGTGTTGTTCGACTTTCGAATGCTCGTTTAGTAATTTGATTTAAGATTAGTGTTCTTTATTTAAACGAAGATATAGTTACCCAGATTGAAGTTCTGGTTGATAAGGACATAAACATTTATAAGAAATTAGTTAAAGTAGCGAATCAGTGAAGGAATGAGAATTCGCTTTCAGAGAAAGCAATTTCATACTTTCTTGAAAAGTTTAATAAGAACCCAACAGGAAACCGTGTTTGTGTACGCAATTAATTGTGGATGGTGTAAAAGTTATACCCGATTTGTAATGCTTTGCAGGCTACATTATTCTTTAAAATGTGAATAATAATTCCAAATTAAATGAAGAACAAAGTCATTTCTAAAAGTTTTAATGGTTGTAGTTTCTTGGGTCCCTTTATTTTGTATAGGTCCGCTATTTCCAGCACTAGGTCCAGTGTCCTTGCCCTAAACACTAATGTTAACCCCAGAACTAACACTTACTTCAACTAACTCTAGCGGACCGGTTTAATCGATGCACTGAGTAATTACAAATTAGGCAGTCTTTGTGTCCCTAAAAAACAAGTTAAATATATATTTTTTATTAAATTAATATAATTAATTGAAACAGTCAATAATTTATGGATTTTCCCTTCTTTTGCTGTTTACTTGGACCATACTGGACAAACAAACATAAATTTGTAATGTTAAATTTTTGGCATTACTTTTTGAAAATTAGATATTTTTAAAAAGCTTAGACATTAAATGAGTTTTATGCGTCTTCTAGACTTATGTTGCTAAACCAAATCCAATATTTATATTATGCACATGTAGGGAATGGGTAAATTTAAGTTGTTCAATTGGTTAAACAAAGATTTGTTAGTGCTTCTTATGCCGTTAGCAATGATTGCAGCCACTGTAAACCTGCAGCCAAATTGGAGATCGCTTCCCAAACTATTCTTGTAAGTTCATACGATTTCAGTTTAAAAAACATATAACTGCAGGGCGTGTGTTGCTTGCTAACTGTTGCCCAGTGCCACGGTGTTCTCCGAGATTAACAAATCCCACCATACGGTTGTCAGAAAGTTTATCTAGCGGCCATCGTCTTTTTGTGACAGATTGTTTTACAACCCTCGAGTTAAGGTATACCCGGTGATGATTGTTCTGTTATTAAATGGTAGGTAGACAGTAAGGCGGCAATATTATTTATTGCATCAAGAATAGTTGGTATTGAACCACATGATGTCGTTCGAAGGTGGAGTAAAAAAACAAGAAATATGTGCAAGTTTTAAAAGACCTGAAGCTATTTATACCTATAGCAAACAAATAAAACCCAATAATTAATCCGCGTAAAGTCCTTGCCCAAGGACACAACCGACTAGCTAGCGACCAGTTTCGCACCTGCAACCTTTCGATTCAGAGGAGACGCACTTAACCGGCCGAACGAAGCAAAAACAAATATTTTTTTTAATCTTTAGCCATTAATTAACTAACTCTTCTGCCCAAAAATTATTTTTTTAACCGAACCTAAATACCGGGGGATTGAAGAGGTTATTATATGCAACTATAAAATTGTTGTCCGATCACGTTCCTCATGTTACAAATGGATGAATCGAGAAGCAAAATATAAATTCATTAAATAAGAAATTTAAGATTTTTAAAATTTGCGCACATGCGACAGAAAGTAATGAAGTAAAAACAAATTTGGATTCACACGAAAAGAACAATTATTTGTCTATTTGTATTAGATAAAGGTGGAGAAAACTTCTGCTGATTCTCTTTTTAACGATTAAGGCTGTCTTGCTTTCGTTAAATAGTGATCTCTTTATGTCCAGGGGACAGATTTACGACGGGGCATCAAATATGTAAGGTAGTCAGTCGTATTAACTGTGTACAAACAAACCTGTTGCCGTGAATCCGTCTGCTGTATACATTCACTGCGTAGGACATCGATTGAACTTTGTTGTCCAGGAGTAATTATCCGAATTTTATTAAAAGCTCGAGTAACCCACAGTCGCAGTCAACGTTGCTTAACATCGAAACAGTTGTATATTACATTGCCGCATGCAGAAGTTTATTCAAGCAGGCGAGTTCATCTTTGGTAAAATGGTTCGACAAAAAAGGATTTCAATTTATTGAAGTCATTAAAAAAATTAGAATATACAAACTTTACTTTAATAAACATCGGTTTAAATTATATAAAAATAAATGTAAACAAACAAAATACAGGATAGATAGTCTTGCAGTCGATCTAGTGTGCAACAGCCGTAAATGGGTTCCAAAAAACAGGTATTTGGCCTCCCAATAGAAACAGACGCCTTTAACGACTCTCTGATTTTAGGCATCTGTTTTCTAACTGACTGTCAAAGCAGCCATGAACATAGTGCATCAGCTTCAACTGTTGAACCTGCCGAAGTTGAAGAAGGCCCATTTCCACATACCGATAATAATCAAAGCGTTACTTGTACCTTTGTTGATCCAGCAAGCACCCATACCGAAAGTTCCATAACAAAATAAGAAACGTTTCAAATGTAACTAACTGGCAGTCTTTGCAGAAAGCTACTACTAACCTTAACCTCTAAATCAACCAACCACATCAAACAACACTGACTGTGGCAGCAAAGGGATGCCTAAAAATATTTGTTTGCAATAAAATTTTTAAAGAGTACTTACTGAAGGGGAAATAAAGAGTGGAGATAAGAGTGCAAAGAACCAAGCATGTTCTTTCTAGCCATGAATATAAACAACTTGTGTGTGATTTGTGCAGTCTATAAATTATTTATTCCAGCATTTATGGCAAGAGCCATTAAAAACTTGCTAATTACTTATATTTATACTACTTTTATTTTATAAAGATTTTGACTGTGTTTTTCAATTCACACTTAAAATAAACCCATATTAAACAATCAACTACCGGTTCTCCTATTTGGCCACTGATGTAAGTCCAGGTGCAGTATTTTCTTTTCTCATGTATCCTTATAATACTGATTCTTTGAATTATACAGATGTGGACTTGCTTGTACCAAATTTATCAGTAACTCATTATGCCATACAAAAATGTGGTTTAATGATATTTAAAACCAACTAAACAAATAATTATTATAATGCTTATTCTCTGGTGTACCTGTGATAAAGACGTTTGACGCTATTGATCCACTTATCTCGACTTGCATTTGTCTGGCGCGAGTGTGCATGACCTGACGCAAGGAGTTTTACGGCTGACGCAAGGTTTTGATGCGAAACGCTATATGTGTCGACATGTTCTGTCAGAAAAGATTCTTTTTTCGAAAAGAGCAAGATTTCCCTTTCTGCCCGCATATAATTAATTAACTTTTCTTTGGGCGGAAGTGGACAACTCCGTTGTGAAAATATGCCGTTTAATACTGATCTGGCTAAACCGACCAACATCGCCTAGTACAAATTTCTTCGTGAGGTAAGAAAGTTTACATACATATATGGAGATGCAATATACATTTTTTTGTTGTACTTACGTAATCCGATCTCATCAGAAATATTGCACCAATTGGCGGCGGCCCCGGCGTTGTTATTGGCGAGTCGCTGGTGGCGAAATGAAAGCCGAGAAACCACCAAGGTCGTCCGGCTTTCCTGCAGTGGATTTTCGGTGGCATCGACATAACAACTAAGAAAGTAAGTTTTTTGTTCATTTGAAATGCGTTATATACTATTTTACGTTTCTATAAACATAAAGGGAGTGCTGTATCAGAATGGTGCCACGTAGAGACGCAGATACCTTGATGCCAATCATAACGGAGAACATCACCAGAGAGGCACGGATCATTCACTCGGATGAGTTGCCGGCGTATCGCGCAATCGATGCACCATTAATTGATAGGTTTTTTCATCACCCAGCATTAGGAATGGGATGCATGCACAATTTGTAATCGCCGCAACCACTACAAAAGAAAACTGGCACACGTATGAACGGCATCATCAGTGACCATCTTCCTCGGTATCTGGACGAATTTATGTAGCGCCGCCGTAAATAACATTTCTCCAGGTATAGTTTAAAGGCCATTCAAGAATGTTATCATCCACTGCACAAAAGTCTGCACTAGATTTAAAAGCAGGTTTGTGTAGTTTTTATTACACATTTCCACAAGAAGAACGACTTTATATTTAGACGAAGGGCTTTTTCTGCGTTGGAGACTTCCAACTAGGCAAGGGTTCTTCGTTCCTAAACCAAATATAACCACCACGTAGTACTGGGGGGGGGTCTTGTCGTGGCTGTGTTGCTTTATCTCTTGTTTGCACAAGTATTTCTTCTTTATGGCTCGAAGATGCTGATGATAAATGTCCATGCTTCCTGGAAAAGTTTTCCATAATATACCTGTATTGTTACATTACAATTATATGCATATCATCAATCAACACATGTTGAGTGTCATTGCAAAATATACAACCGTTGCACAGAAGTTAAACAGTTTATAACTAAAAATGAGGCTTCCGGTTGCCACTTATATGAAGCAAAAATCAATGAGATGTATATTTTTTTAGCAAAACTGTTTTTGTTTAATTGCAGGCTGTTGAGAAACTCAGCGACTTAAATAAATGGTAACAAGTTTTTTTCAAGCTGAAAGCTGACTGCCCACCCACATCACTAAAATATCATCCTGGTATTAACCGCTGGGCAATTGAGTTATATTCAAAATCTCCAACTGCAATATCTAATATTTCAACTAAAGTGAGGGTGGAAACACCACTTTCGGTACTAAAAATCCATGGAGCACTATATGCGATAAGTCAATCCCAAAGAAAAAATTAGGTCATGTCAAAACCTCAAATCAACCACTCCTAATGGTTCGTTTCCTTTTTTTAAAAAAAATCAATATTCACATGTTCTATCTAATAATAGATTAGTGAAGTCCTTGCTTGGTTGTATCATGCAACCACCACCTTTTCAGTAAAGCAGTAAGAAAAGTTGCTGTGCGCTGTTCAGAAAGCAATACTTTAAAAAATCATTTTTCATGGATTTACGAATCACATGCCCTGCCAAGTACTTAAACAAAATCGTTTGTAAAATAAATAAAAAGGTGCAGCCGATGAGCCGAGACATGCAATTTGTTGCAGTGTTTTCCGATTAAATCTAACTGGCTTAAAACAAAAAATAGGTAAGACTTAAATATGAATTAGGACGTGGATTATAATAACAGTTACTAATTTACTATTAGCCAACGTTATAAAATCTATTACCGAGGATAAATATTAAAATTAGTTTTTTTACAATGCCATTCATTGAACTGAACAGTGTTGTGCTAACAATTAATAAAAAGAATTAAAGGAGTACTACATGCCTAACTTAATAATTTGCAAACTCCTAAACGAAAAATGATGAATATACTCTTTATATAGATCCTGATTATTACATAGAAAAAAAATTCCTATTAGTCGTAACAATGCCATTGTTATCGCGAGTTGGTGACTGGTTGTTAAAATTTGTAGTTAATACAATTGGAATAATATTTTGGTTTTGCTTGAATTTTACGTTTTTGTAACGTATCAGATTTACAGCTTTTATGCCCATTTATTTTACACTTTACCTTCTACTTTAACATGCACGATCTCTAGGGGAATTTAAGTAATTAACGCTCGGTGCTGTGCTAATTTACGTGCTTGTGAACGTTGGCAGAAGATGCATGCATTTGTCAAACTCTTGATATCTTTGTGCATGTCCGGCCAAATGAAGCGAGAAGAAATGAGTTTTCTTGACGATTTGATCCAAGGGTGATATGGAATAAAAGTGATTAAATATTTTCTTGCGCATTATACCTGTGTGACTACAGGACGATTTTTCTTTGTTGACGTGTCACATAATGGGGTTTACCTTGCTTGTTGAAAGTTGAATAATTGCTTTGATGTTGAGAGGTGATTTTGGTTTATTGAGCAGCTGTTGAATTTGGACGTCAGCTTGCTGTATTTTCGCCATTTCCTCGTAGTCAATAAAATAAATTGGCGAATAGCGCTGAGCTGACACCCGGTCGTGACAATGCATCTGCAATTGTGTTTTTCTTACCTCTTATGTATTGGGATACTAGGTCGAAACGATCTAGTTTGGAAAACAGTGCTGTCGTCAACGGCTTGTGATCTGTAAAAATCGTGAATTCTCTACCTTGCAGCAAGTGTCGAAAATGGATAACGAAACAATTAATACATAACCAGTAATTATGGGTCCCAATGTTGCCAAAGGTTTGACAGGCATGGCTTGTGGCTCCGACATTTCCAGAAGGGGTACTGGAATCGCAATGAAACTTTGACATTCGTTAGCGCACATGGTCTAGATATGCAGAAACCAAAATTTTAAGTAATTTATTGAGGAAGATTCCCCTGGGAGGTAAAAAACCAAAACGGTATTTTTTTCTAAAAATAATTCGCTGAGAATGTTATTATCGCCGCCATGTGCGCCAAGTAGTTTGCTTCATGCCGCGTAGTGTATAGCTTGGCTTTCTGTCTCCAAATACCTCTGCATATAAAAGTTGTTGTAGGCGTTTCCTTTCTGAAACGGTTGTTCTTCGTACCAGTTCCTGTTTGAGGCGATCAAAGGGATATTTCCTTCGGGGGATTAATGATTAAGTCACAAACATCTGCTGCGTATTCGGGTGCTAGCACTGCAATAAAGTAATCGAATTTCGCTTGTTGTTCTGTTATTCTCCTCATGTTAAAATTGGCTTGAGAGATCCAAAGCTGTGGATCTGCTGGCCAAAATAGTGGGAGAGAGTAATGTGCCGCCACGAGCGAGCTTCTGCACCTGCCTTAGAAACTGGTGTTTGACCTCTAACCATTCTGAGATTCTTGGGTCTTTTAAAAATTAATAGGATCACCACAAATCCATAGGAGATTTATTTGGCTTACTCTGAGTCCACTGAAACTAAAAATACAAGGTACATTACACATTACCTCTTAAAAGATTGTCTTAAAAGCTAAGTAGTAAGCCGGAAGGATGCCCGCCATCATCCCAGTCTGAAAAATTATGCTAGATAGACCATGCCTGGTTTTCAGCAGGCCCATGATTAATTCTTACACCTGCACCCGGCGATAGCCCATGTTTATATGCCCGGCGTATCCCACGAAATGTTACATCGGCCCATGCAAGGTGAACTTGTAAGATTTATGCTTGGCGCGCCGATGATAAAACCAAGGCTTTTTCCCAGATAACCTAGTTTGCGCCGTGTTTCTGTACCTTTCTCGGCATATTATCAGGGAACACCCTGGTATTATACCATGTCTATAATACACTTCTTAATGATACCACGCGGGTATGGACATTTTTATTATTTTATTAAAATTCCGAAACAACAATTATTTAAAACATTACAGTGTCCAAAGAATGAGAAGTTGTATCAAAACAATCCTCGTTCTCGCTTGAAGTAGAATAAGTCCTAGATGAATCAAAGTTGATTTCCGAAATAGAGGAAGTATTTTGATGTTGGCCTACTAATGCACCCAAAGTTATTCTTTGAAGTTTTTTTCTCCGCCATTGTTGTCTGGACAGCTCATGGTACGGCTTATAGTTTATTCTTTTAGTCTTGTGTATTGCGAATACGATGCAGGTCTAGTATATGTGACATTTAGTCATTACCTAAAGACTTTTCTATAATTAGGCTAATACAACCAATTGTATGCTAATTTTAACAACGACTTTCTGAAATGATAAGTTTGGACAATACTAAAAGGAGGGAAGGCGGGAAACTACACACTAAAGGGAGGGAAACTGCGAAACTAAAAGGAGGGAATGAGGGGAAGGCCTTTTATACCTTATGGAGGGAAATGTGTAAAATACGGGAAATGTTATATACCTTATGGAGGGAAATGTGTAAAATACGGGAAAATGCTATATAACTTATGCAGGGAAATGTGTAAAATGCGGAAAATGCTATATACCTTATGGAGGGAAATGTGTAAAATACGGGAAATGCTGTATGCCTTATGGAGGGAAATGTGTAAAATACGGGAAATGCTATATCCCTTATGGAGGGAAGGAAACTACGAGGAAGGAGGTAAATGTATAAAATACGGGAAATGCTATATTACCTTATGGAGGGAAACTACGAGGAAGGAGGGAAATGTGTAAAATACAGGAAATGCTATAGACCTTATGGAGGGAAACTACGGGGAAGGAGGGAAAGGCTTTATACTTCATGGAGGGAAATGTATAAAATACGGGAAATAAATGCTATATACCTACCTTATGGAGGGAAATATGTAAAATACGGGAAATGCTATATATATATACCTTATGGAGGGAAATGTGTAAAATACGGGAAATGCTATATATATACCTTATGGAGGGAAATGTGTAAAATACGGGAAATGCTATATATATACCCCTTATGGAGGGAAATGTGTAAAATACGGGATATGCTATATATACCTTATGGAGGGAAATGCGATATAACTGATGCAGGGAAATGTGTAAAATGCGGGAAATGCTTTATATACCTTATGGAGGGAAATGTGTAAAATACGGGAAATGCTATATATATACCTTATGGAATTACAAAATTAGACATGATTTTATTTTAATCTGCAAATTAATATGGTAACGCAAACTTCATCCGATTTCGTGCCAAACCTTATGGAGGGAAATGTGTAAAATACGGGAAATGCTATATATATACCTTATGGAATTACAAAATTAG
This sequence comes from Ciona savignyi, assembly GCA_000149265.1. Taxonomy (NCBI): domain Eukaryota; kingdom Metazoa; phylum Chordata; class Ascidiacea; order Phlebobranchia; family Cionidae; genus Ciona; species Ciona savignyi. Next base: position 8,431 of record AACT01017403.1, on the reverse strand, counting down.
ACATGCTCTTATTTTAATCTGCAAATTAATATGGTAACGCGAACTTCATCCGATTTCGTGCCAAATGACCTAACAGATACCGTAAAACCTATATTTGAACGCCACATCTATTTGAGCGCCACCTTTTACACAACGCCACTATAAAGGAAGGGTTGGAAATAGAGCGCTATACCCTCTAATACTAATTAACATCCACCACTTACTTACAAGGACGGCTACAAAAGCGACATGACATTTGATTTTCACCAGTGAAATTCTTATTGTTTATTCTTGGTTATTAGTTGTTAGATTTTTTTATTAATTTAATTTTTTTTTTTTTAAATACAACATTACGATAGTGGAAGGATTCAAACATAGAGCGCCGTAAAGTATAAGCTACGTCGCAAAATGAATGACAAATAAAGATCGCACCAACTGCGTACGTATATAACTAGAAAGTGTCAACCACGTGTGTAACCACCACTATTTGTAAAACACATGTTGTGTGCCATATATTCATGCTACAGGGTCCCTAACCACAATTTGTATTTTATAGACCACCGAGTATATAGTTTGTTTCTGCAAGCATAAACGCATGGGTCCCATAGTTAAACAACCAAACTTATTTTTCATGTGCAGTTAAATAAAAGATAAACGTCTAAAATTTACGAACATTTCACCACAAATATTTTAAATTAAGGCTTCTCTTCAAGCACTCTAGTGAAATAAGGCTAAATTCCCAAATCAGACCGATTTATTTTTTAATGGTTTCAGGAAATTCCCCTGGGTTTAGTAGATAAGTTTCTGTTTTTATAAGTGACTTATGTTATGGAACAATTCTTAAAGTTTTAATCTGACTTGTAGACTGCTTATTAGATGTCAGTGCGATATGGCATGTCTGTTACAAACGTAACTCAAGAACATATCTTCGTTTTCAAGGAAATTACCCTAAGTGAATGTTTTTTTTAATTGGCACAAAGTGTCTAGTGGTCTATCTAACATTTCACTGAATCTGATCAAAATTAGAGCAGTCGTTCAAGCGCTATGCCCCCAAAAGCTAATTTATTAGAAAAAAAACGTTTTGGTTTTTAACGTCTTATGGGAATTCCCCTGGATTCATAACCCAAAATTTTGGTTTCTGCATATCTAGACCATGTTGTCTAAACAAATGGCTAAGTTTCATTACGATTCCATTATTCCTTCTGGTAGATGTCGGGGCGCCATGCCTGTCACAATCATGATTTGAGAACAAAATCTTATTTTTAGGGTATTTCCCTAGGTAATTTTTTTTCCAAGTGTTAAATCAGTGTCTAATGCACTTACATTCTACCAAATCTTATTCAAATTGGAGCAGCTGTTTAAGCGCTATGCCACAAAAAGATAATTTTTTTAATAAAAAATACCGTTTTGGTTTTTAACCTCCCAGGGGAATTCCCCTTGATTTATCACCCAAAATTTTGGTTTCTGCATATCTAGACCATGTTGTCTAACAAATGGCTAAGTTTCATTACGATTCCATTTTTCCTTCTGGTAGATGTCGGGGCGCTATGCCATGCCCTGTCACAATCATGATTTGAGAACAAAATCTTATTTTTAGGGTATTTCCCTAGGTAATTTTTTTTAATAGTTAAATCAGTGTCTAATGCAGTGGTTCTCAATCTTTTTTACCTCGTGGCGCACCCGAGACCAATTAGGAAACGAACGGGCGCACTTTCGAAAGTCAAAACAATATGCTAAACTAGAGAGTGTCAACCACGTGTTTAACCACCACTATTTGTAAACCACATGTTGTATGCCATATATTCATGCTACAGGGTCCCTAACCACAGTTTGTATTTTTTACACCGATGTTGTAGTTTGTTACTGCTAGCATAAACGCATGGGTGTCCCTGAGGTAACAATCTTTTTATCCATGTTCATTACCCAACATATTTATTGTGGGATATGTGCACGCCAGGTCCATGTTATTCAAAAGTCCAGAAAGTTTTAAACGGACTGCAATAGTTTTGTTTCTGCAAGCATAAACGGATGGGTCCCATAGTTGTTAAACCAAACTTCTTTTTATGTGTATTGTGTAGTTAGAAAAAGAATATTCGTGTAAGATTTACTAACATTTCACGACAAATGTTTTAAATTAAAGCCTATTGTCAAGCAAGCACTGTAGTGAAATAAAGCTAAATTCCCCACACAGCCCGCTTTAGTTTTTCATGGCTTCGGGAAATTCCCCTGGGTTCAGTACATAAATTTCTGTGTTGACCTATCTTGGTTATGTTATCTAACAATTTTTAAAGTCATAATCCGATTTGACGATTCTTTGTTGGAGATGTCGGGGCAATATGGCATGCCTGTCACTATCAATATTTAAGAACAAAATCTTATTGGTTAGGGTATTTTCCTAAATATTTTTTTTATTTCTTCTAAGATTTAAATCAGTGGCTAATGCACTTACATTTCACCAAATCTGATTGAAAATGGAGCAGCCGTGTTCTAGCGTTATACCCCCAAAAAAACTATTTTTAGAACAAAATACCGTTTTGGTTTTTACCGTCCCTGGGAGAATTCCCCTGGAATTATGACCTAAAATTTTGCTGTCTGCATATTTAGACCATGTTTTCTAACAAATTACCAAGTTTTACTGTGATTCCATTACCCCTTTTGGTAGATGTTGGGTACACAAGCCATGCCTGTCAAGCGTTTGATGAAAAAAATAAAAAGAAAAAAAAAAACGGACAAAAACAATATGTGTCCCATTTTTCCAAATGGGACCCATAATAACTAGAAAATTAAAGTTTCAATCTAAATAATTGCCTTAGCGAATTTTACACATAACGAAATTACTGTTTCTTAAGCGCTCTTGCCTTTCGGAATAATGGTAATACGAAGATGTCATTGTATTTATTTGGTCAACATTTGGCACGGAGTGTAGCCATGATCAAAACAATAAACATAAAAATACAACGAAATGAGTATGGAAACAACTGATTTAAAAACAAATCGTTTGAAGACACAGTATGTACGTAATAAATATTCAGAGATAGCACTTTTTGCCAGGTGAATCGAGATGCTGATAAGGAGACAAATTATTTACTCATCATTTTGATCTGTTTTGCGAATAATCTTATTTTAAAGATGGTTATGCACATATAACCTAAAAATAAATTATAAAATGAAATATGTTTATTGCTTGACTTGTTAGTCATTCTTCGTGTGTGAAACGTGGGCTTGATATCCTTTCGCGATTTCGTTGATATTAGGACGTATGTGCGATAAGCAGACTCTTAGTTCTTCCTCAACACATTGAATACTTTGTCTTTTCTTACATTTGATGTTAGTTAGTGACGAGAACCCTAATTCACACAAATATGAAGTGGAAAATTGAATTAAAATGGACAAAGCTTTTCTGGCTGTTGAGGGGTATTCTTCTTTGATGGAAATCCAAAACTTTTCAAGTGACAGCTCTTCGTATTTAATTTTTAATCCTCGGTCACAGGATATAGAAGCCAATTCCTCTTCTTCGGCTAATATCAAGCCCGCATTTGTTGGAATTTCCATGAAAGGGTTTCTAACCCATTCAATCATATTGATCTACATTTAATGACGGAAAATAAAATTTCGATTTTTCTTGTAGAATTGTTAAATGGTCAACTATGATGGGCATCATTTCCTTTACATGGGTTTTGCTAAGTGAAGGGAACATTTCAAAATTATCATTTAGATAATTTCTTTTCCATATTGATAGTTTTTTCAGAAATGCGGTTAACTTATCTGTGGACGTTAGGATATTTTCATTTTTTCCTTGCATGCTTCTTTTTCTCTGTTCAGGTTATTAAGATGCTGAAATATGTCTACTAAATACGCGAGCCTAGAAATCCAGAATTCAGATTTCAAATATTCACTGAAATTTTTATGATTTATTTCATCAAAAAATAAGAGCAGCTCTTCCCGGAGTTCATGCACACGACAGAGCACCTTTCCCCTGGATAGCCACCTTACTTCACTGTGTAAAAGTAACCGTTTGTGTTGTGAATCCATTCCAATCAATACAAATTTGTTCAAATAGACGACACTTTAATGGCCTTCTTTTAATAAAATTAACCATTTCTACAACTTGATTTAAAACTTCCTTCAATTCATCTCCTAATGTTTTTGCAACTAAAGCCTCTCTGTGTAGAAAGCAGTGAGTTGTAATGATGTTGGGATTTTGCCTTTCCTTTACAAGTGTTGTAAACCCCTTTAAACGCCCCACCATAGAAGGAGCTCCGTCGGTACAAATGCCAATACATGATTTCCATGATAAGTCCCATTTTTCAAGATAGTTATTTAAAATTTGGAAAACGTCTTCACCTTTAGTAAGTAGTACCTGGCATTTCTTTGCAACATAAAAACTGATTTACTATTTCATCGCCGTCAATAAAACGAATAAAAGCTAGTAGATGCGCTTTGTTTGTTATATCCGTTGATTCATCAACTTGCAAAGCAAAAATTGAATTTTGAAGTTTATTGCGGCATACGTTTTCTTCGATATTAGCTGACAAAGCTAAAATGCGCCTTCGTATTGTATCATTTGACAGAGGTATTTTCTTGATTTCTTTTTCCGCTTCATCTCCTAACATTGTCTTAACTATCTTTCTGCATGCGGGTAGAATGATTAACTCTGCTAAAGTATGATGAGACTTCAAGTTTTGTGCAATCATCTCAGATATTTCCAAAGAAGCAATTTGAGCCTTTTTAGAAACAGTCATTTTGCTTTTGAAAATACTAGCTTGATTTCTGTTCTGTTCCAGCAATCTTTTAAAATAGCTTAAATCTTTTCCCTGAAAATGCGGGTGCATACTTTTAAAATGTCTACCCAATTTACTGGGTAGCATTGATTTATTTGACATCTCACATCCACATACTAAACACAAAGGGGAAGGATGATCTTCATCTCCAGTCCAAGAAAATCCAAAATTTAAATATGTGTCATCATATTTGCGATTAGCTCGGTTAGCTTTCTTAATGCAAGGTTTTTATCACTAAATTCGTTCTCATCAGCATTACGTTTCTTGTTTAGAAATTTATCCATTATTTTTGGCAGAAAAACTCTTAACCTGCCACTAACCAACTAAAGTACTTGTAAGTAAATGGCTATGCTTTCCTATGCTCCATTCAGAAAAGCACAATTGTTTTATTTTATTCAAAATGCGGGCCATAAACAATGAATGCTGTATGACATCATTGGTCACAAACAACGTAGCTTAACAACGCACACACACACAAAGACATTTACTTCGCACAGCTTGCCGTTTAAGACAATATGCTCGTTTAAGACAAACACTTTCTGTACCGATTTTTAGATTCTGACCTGGTTTCAGATCGCCATATTTGTACGATGATGGAATAGTACCATAGTTGCTGTAGAACTAACGTTAAAATGGAAAAGAACGAACTAGACAAAAAACATTAGTAGTTTATTGATATATGCACACTCTGTCGTAAATTTACGAAATGCAAGTGTGGCGCACCTAGCTAACCCTTGCGGCGCACCAGTGCGCCGCGGCGCACCATTTGAGAAGCACTGGTCTAATGCACTTACATTTTACCAAATCTTATTCAAATTGGAGCAGATGTTTAAGCGATATGCCACAAAAGCTAATTTTTTTTATAAAAAATACCGTTTTGGTTTTTAACCTCCCAGGGGAATTCCCCTAGATTTATCACCCAAAATTTAACAATATGTGTCCCAATTTTTCAATTGGGACCCATAACAAGCATTCGTTTTTATTATGGGTCCCATTTGAAAAAATGGGACACATATTGTTTTTGTCCGTTTTTTTTTTCGTTTTTTTTCTTTTTTTTTTTGTCAAACGCTTGATAGGCATGGCATGGCGCCCCGACATCTACCAGAAGGAATAATGAATGGGATTGCAATGAAACTTTGTCATTTGTTAGACAACATGGTCTTGATATGCAGAAACCAAACATTTGGGTGATAAATTAAGGGGAATTCCCCTGGTAGGTTAAAAACAAAAACGGTATTTTTTTATGAAAAATTGCGCTTGAACGGCTGCTCCAATTTAAATACGATTGGGTGGAATGTAAGTGCATTAGTCACTGATTTATCACTTTAAAAAAATTAAAAATTTACCTTGGGAAATACCCCAAAAATTAGATTTTGTTCTGAAATTATGATTGTAACAGGCATGCCATGTCGCCCCAACATCTACCAGAACAAATAATGTAATCGTAATAAAACTTATTCATTCGTTAGACAACATGGTTTAGATATGTAGAAACCAAAATTTTGGGTGATTAATCAAGGGAAATTTCCCTGGGACGTTAAAAACAAACACGCTATTTTTTTCTAAAAAATTGCTTTTTTTGGGCATAGTGTTTGAACGGATGTTACAATTTCAATTAGAATTGGTGGAATGTAAGTGCATTAGTCACTGATTTAAAACTTGAAAGAAAAATGAAAATTACCTAGGGAAATACCCCCAAAAATAGTAGGATATGGTCTCAAATCATGATTGTGACAAACAAGCATTCCATGTCGCCCTGACCTCTACCAAAAGGAGTAATAAAATCGCAATGAAAATTGGACATTTGTAAGACAACAGAAACCAAAAATTTGGGTAACAAATCTAGGGAAATTCCCCTCAGACGTTAAAAATCAAAAAGGTTTATTTTCTAATAAATTAGACTTTGTGGCCATAGCGCTTGAACGGCTGCTCTAATTTTAATAAAATTCGGTAAAATGTTAAAACATTAGAGACACTTTAAACAATTTAAAAAAGAAAACATTTAATTAGGTTAATTTCGATAATACAAAGATATGTTCCTAAATTATGATTGTGGCAGGCATGCCATATCGCACTGACATCTCCAACAAAAAGTCAACAAATCAGATTGAAACTTATCCACCAAACCCAGGGGAATTCCCTAAAATTATGAAAAACTAAATCGGGCCGTTTCGGAAATTTAGCTTTAATTCACCACAGCCCTTGAAAAGAAGCTATAATTTAAAACATTTGTGGAAAAATGTTCGTAAATTTAAAACGTTTATTCTTTATTTAACTAAACATGGAAAATAAGTTTGCTATGTTAACTATGGGACCCATGCGCGTTTATGCTTGCAGAAACAAACTACATACTCAGTGTATAAAATACAAATTGTGGTTAGGGACCCTGTAGCATGAATATAGGGTATACAACATGTGATTTACAAATAAATAGTGGTGGTTAAACACGTGGTTGACACTCGACGCACTGTTAAATGAGTTGCGCTCATGTGACCAAGATTTGTATCTTTATTGACGGTTTAATGAAAATTGTCAGTAATAAATGACGCGGACTGTCATAGCTAAAAATTAATACAATTTGAGGAAATGTTGAGTCCTTCCACCCTATATTATTTTATTTTCTCTCAGGCTGTATATACATAAAATCATGCTACAACTAGGGAAAAATCCTCTAACATTTGAACAAGCAAAGAAGTATCTGGCAAATCCGTCTAATATTACAGATCTGCCCTGTGTAAAACCGAAAGGGGGAGAAGGCTATTTATATCAGGCCAAAGAAGTAAAACATCGTTTGGATTTTACATGCGACCAGTACAGGTTTATTTACAAAGGATCTGGAAAAAACACAAACATCGGGATATACAAACTATATTACATTAAAGATCCATCTGACACGGGAAAAGACTTTAAATTCATTTTAACGCCTGGTATATTCATTCGTTTTGCAGTGAAGAACGTTCAAAAACCACGGCTCTCCTTTATTTAATTCAGTATATTGGCGATGAAATTGCTCATCAAGATACCGCACATGGAAATTCCAGAAAGAAAGCTGGCATTTTCTTTTCTACCTTAAAGCAAGGGATGGATAAAATTAAAGAAAATGTGCCAAATAAATCCGCAAAAAAGGCATATGCAGATATACAAAGCGACATGAGAAAACTTTTGGATCAATCAAGAATGCCGACTGACAGAGCTAGAAATCGAAAACAGTGCGACAATGCAAAGCTGGTTTTAAAAAAAAGCAAACAGCCTTACCAATGATGAAATATTTAGCAGTTTAGAATAAATACGCCATACAAACAGAAGATTTCGTTCGAAAGTTCACCTTATACCCTGATCTTGTTGTACACATGGCTCACGCCGGTATCTTGAAGGCAACGTCGAGTATTCTGAAAAAAATCAATCAAATATGCAGACCTTAAGCAACTAGTATCATATGACACGACATTTTCCATGGGAAATTTTTATGTTTCGGTACTTGTCTGTCGAAATGTTCAACTTGACAATGACCCAATTTACCCGGTAGCCTTCCTAATACACGAACGAAAATTTCAAAGCCACCACCGTGATTTTTTTCGGGACATTTTATCAGCTATTGGCATGGGAAAGGCAATAAATGTGCCTTTTGTGACAGACAGGGAAAGGGGCATCACAAAAGCTCTAAAAACAAC
>AACT01017395.1:0-10737 GCA_000149265.1 Ciona savignyi | reverse complement strand
CATAATGCTTGCTCAAAAACTTGATGTCATATTCAAGTCCCAAGCTAAACTATAGAAAGAAGTTTTAACATTAATTATTTCTTCACAATGCAATTTTTTTATTTGTAAAGTGTTGTGTAGTAGTAGATTGATCACGAAAATCCGCAATGTACATTAATCCAATAGAGTTATAGTGTCCTTTGATTTTGTTTTTGTTATAATTTTGCTATTTTACAATTCAATATTGATTGCAATATTCTACGAAATTTAAATAAATACAAATATTATGCATTTATATGTTTTTATTTCAAATAAAAAAGATATCAGTGAATTTATTGAAGAAATTTGTTTTATAATATGATGTCTGTATTTTAAAATTTCGTAAGAGGGGAAGTACCAATTTTCATGAAAAGTTAGCAAAAAATCTTTTAGTGTTTTTGGTTTTACATTCGGTCAAAAGTAGATCTAATTTATAAATATGAGCGAGGAAAACTTACTTGCGAATTTAGAAGAAAGAATTGCCCAATTGGAGGAAAGATGTTTGCCTGAAGACGGAAACGATAAGTCGGCAAGTTCACATTTTTTAAATTTAGCCTATTATATTTTGGTACCTCTAAATACTACAGGACCGCTTGGATCGCATGGAGCGCTTAAATCGCTTGGATCGCTTACTATACTTCGTAATTACAAAAGCCATAATAATAATGTTAGGGTTGGGGTTAAAGTTAGTTCTGGGGTCCAGTATGGAAAGTACGGCAGCTGCACACTCGAGTTTTTTTCCCTGCATCTTTGCACACTTGGGTAATTTCACACATGCTCGTGAGCTGGCAGTATAAACATTGTATAATTTCCAACAAACCTGTAAACCTACCTTTGGACCTCGGGTAATTTACTGTCAGTACGTTTTTTGTTAAGTAGATAGACCCGTATGGAAAGTACGTCAATTTTCGACGAGATCTCGAGTGTGCACACTCCAAATATTTAAGTGTGCAGTGTGCAAACGTCCAAATCTCCTTTTTATTATTATTTTGTAAAAACCTTAAACAAACGTATTATTCTATTCTAAATCTATCTTGTCCATCAGCTAACATATCTATCTACGTAACAAAAAACGTACTGACAGTAAATTAGAGAGTAAGTCCAGAGGTAGGTTTACAGGTTTGTTGGAAATTATACGATGTTTATACTGCCAGCTCACGAGCATGTGTGAAATACCCAAGTGTGCAAAGACGCATTAAATAAAAAATCTCGAGTGTGCAGCTGCCGTACTTTCCATACTGGTAGATAGATATGTTAGCTCATGGACACGATAGATTTAGGATAGAATAATATGTTTGTTTAAGTTTTTTACAAAATAGTAATAAAAAGGAGATTTTGTGCACACCTGAAGTGTGCACTCTTGGACGTTTGCACACTGCACACTTAAATATTTGGCGTGTGCACACTCGAGATCTCGGCGAAAATTGACATACTTTCTATAGTGGTCTGCAGTTGAGATTAGTGTTTGGGACAGGGTGAGAATTACTTTCCATAGCAATCTAAGTGATCCAAGCGATCAAGCGGTCCAAGCGATCCTGTAGTATTAGATTAGAGGCACCCATTATATTCTACAAAGGGAAGACATATTTCAACAAGAGTGATTTTGGCTTAATGCATGTTTAAACCACTAATAGTAGATTTATGCAAGATTTATTACCTTACTCTAAGTGTCCTGTCCTTCTTTCTAGATCTATAGTTAATCTGTGGCTTGTGTAATATCTTTTGGTGCATTATATTAGGTTTTGTTAAAATTGTTGAAATAAGCCCTCAATACATATGTACAGCTGTGCCTGTTCCAAAACCTTTTGTCCTGATTTCTGCTGGTCTGTTAATCGGCTATAATATCCGCAATGATGTTTCCGATAATCCTTCCCACATTATGCATATGTGGCGAGCTGTCTTGTTTCATTTTGTCTATAAATTTATCCTATATTAATGTTGATTGTTATTTACTTAAAATCTTCTTGTAAAGTTATTGATATTCATTGCCTATAGGATACAAACAGAAGGGAAGGCATATCTCAGTAAAGCAACATCTTCTACTGTTAGTGATCCTACCATTTAAATAAAAATGTGTTATTACCAGTATGTAAATATCCTTCTTTTTCAGTTACTGGCCGGATTAAATAAAGTCAATCGGATGTTGACATCTGCCACAGATCGGGAGCGTTTCAAAGAAGTTTTTAGCAAAGGTAAAATCAGTTTAGCAATATTTCCTAAATGCTTGACATATTATAGTTAAATGGGTCATGCAGAGGTCATTTCTGATTATACTCATGGAATCTCGTCTTATAACCGGTATATGTGTGTGTGTGTTCTCTGAGTGATCTCTAATTTACAAAATCTATTGTTTTAGTTGGACAAAAGTGCAGTCAGGTTTTAGCATTAAGTCGTGAACAAAACACTCACACACATGATTTGTAAAACACATACATTTAAAAAACTGATCTGATTGTTTATTGTTTTTAGTACCCCAGATAACCGAGTACTTGTCACCTGGTTATATCGATTCAATTTCGATGAACACTCAGTGTGAAAAGGAGGCGATCCTGGCATCGGAACATAATATCAGAAAGTCCCATGAGCTTTTCGCTGAGATTGATCAGCTCTCAAAAGTTCTTAACATTCAGGAATTGCAGGATGTACCAAACTTTACCAAAAGGATAGGAACTCTGGAGCAGACCCAGCTTAAACAATTGGTTTGACCACTTTTATGTTTTTTTTTAAATTCCTGTGTGTGCTGAGGTAAAAGATTACACCAGACATAGAGGTTAAAATGTGTCAAAGTCAATTGGCAGATCACTTTAGTACTGAATCATTTTATTGTTCAACAATGCAGTAATAATTTATATCAAATAATTTAATCTACTAAGTCAGGATTGAATAATTATGTTTATCCACGTAAAGATAAAAACACTGTGGAGTATTATATAACATGGATAATCCTCAAACCTCATGCCTACTTTTAGTTTAATGGAGCTATTGCAGTGTGTTGTATATGACATTCCTATTGTTTATTGCAGCCCACTTATTTACTGTCCACAACCTGCCCGGTAAATGCACTGCCCAAACACATATCCGACTAACCAACCGAGCTGTGTGACTGATCAGTGATCACACATATCATTTCAAGAACTTTCCTCACATTATTCGCCATGATTAGGGTTGAACCCACAACTTACCGTTCCCAATACTTCTCACCTTCCAATTTTTTATGTGTAGCTATTGCATGTTTTGGAATTTAAATTATTCAACAACAAATTATGTGTTATATCTTGTACAGGAAAGTATGAATAGCATATCCGAAGATTTTCAAGCCCTGCTACTTGCTTACAACCAACTGGTATGACTATTTTTAGTTTTAGTTAGTTTTACTAAGGACTGGTTATGCATAGCCATAACGAGTCCAGTTTTAGGCACTGTTCCCTCTCTACCGTTACTCATAATATAGCAAATCTGTGAAATTACCATGTATGATAAATGTTACACAGTGTTTAGTATATTTTACACCGGCCCGTTGGTCTAACGGTTAAGTGCGTCGCCTTTCAGTCGAAAGGTTGCAGGTGCGAAACTGGTCGTTAGCTAGTCGGCTGTGTCCTTGGGCAAGGCACTTTACGGACATTGCCTGAACCCAGCGGATTAATGGGTTCTACCAAATTGAAGGAACGTGTCTATCATATACAACACACTGCAATAGCTCCTCCGGTAACCCGACGGTGGGCGCGAGGTGTTCTGACGATTGCCCGTGTGTTAACCCCCTTGGTTTTCCCATTCACGGGGATAAACATGAATATCCTATCCTATCCTTTAAAGGTCATGGCTGTAAAGTTATGGTGTGCCCTACCTTTTTTTACTAATGGCATATTTAGAAATTTACTAAATTTACGACACATTGCGGTCAAAATTGTACAGTGGGAGGTCTTCTGACAAGCTCTATACATTTGAAATTATATTAGCCAAATGCCGTAATATTCATATTTGCAAAATCTAAAATTCATTTTAGTTGCTAAAAACTGTGTTTAAAAAAAAATTTCCCTGCAACACACTGGGTTGCGGAACACTCTTCTATCATCTATCGCAGTGTGGTATATATGCATGGCACCTTTCTTCTGTTTTAATAAAACACATTAAACCAATGCCTTCAAGCATGTCTTCCAAGTACAATTTGGCTGGACATCTACTGGATTTTTTGATTTATAGGTATCAAGTCTGTCTGAGAACTTTGTTCATTGGGATTGGGTACTGAGTCGACTGGAAGAGAAAAATGTAGAAGAATCTTGAATTTGCAGATTGTCATAATCTGCAATGACACCTTCATTTCAACGCATATTGTAATGAATGCACTTGGGTGTTGTAATTGTATGTTCACTCTTTGTATTTTCTGTTTGCAAATATTTGTATAAAACACCATATTATGGTTCAAATTGGATTGCTATTTCTACAGTTCAAGTTAAGATAATGTCGTATTCCTGAGTTATTCAATGACCGAAACGCAATAGATAAGAACGTTGGTGGTCCAGATGAATGAACGCCAATGGGTTAATGGGTTATTATTAAATCTGTAAATTGGATCTGACAGTATAACTTTACGCGTTTACGGAAATCTAAAATGTGAGTACGTTAGAGAAGTAAAATAAGTCAGTTTACTCCGGAACCCCATTCATAACATATATAAATCAAATATAATGCACTATTACTGACACGTGTATGGATAACCTGTACAGCTTAAAGCAGAGGTAGTCAACCTTTTGCAACTAAAATGAGTCATTTTAGCTAATAGTCCGGACGGTTAGCCTGGGGGCTAATTGCGTCGCTTTTCAATCGAAGGGTTGCAGGTGCGAAACTGGTCGGTTGTGTCCTTGGGCAGGACACTTTACGGACATTGCCTGAACCCAGCGGATTAATGGGTTCTACCAAATTGAAGGAACGTGTCTATCATACACAACACACTGCAATAGCTCCGGTAACCCGACGGGTGAGCGCGAGGTGATCTGACGATTGCCCGTGTGTTAACCCCCTTGGTTTTCCCATCCACGGGGATAAACATGAATATCTTATCCTATTTCACAATTTAAAAATCATAGGAAGCAGCAAAACTAATAGCCTAATAATTTTACAATAAAAAGAAAACAACACTGTGTAAGATAAAGACGCGTGTTCTTCTCAGTTTGATTTACATGCGCATTAAACTTATTAGGCGATCGTTACAGTGGCAATAAAAATATTAAGAGCCGTATCAGAAAGATAAAAGAACCACGTGCGGCCCCGGAGCCACAGTTTTTCGTTGCCAACACATGGCCTGAAGCCCTAAGGCCTAAACCCTAAACCAATACAAATCAGAATTTCGAGATAAACAAATTAAATAGATTGGTTTGTTAACTTATGGACCCGTTCGTTTTTGTTTTCAGAAACAAACTATTCTCGGTGTATAAACTATACAAACTGCGGTTAGGGTCCCTGCTTGTATAAACATGTAGCATACAAATTGTGTTTTACAAATAGCGTTGGTAAAACGCGTGGTAAGGTATTAGGTTAATTCAATGTTTTGCCCAGTATCATTGGGGGACATCCCCGTATCTTAATACATCGTTAAAGGCAGCGTGTACTTGGTTAAGCAGAGATTGGTTCAAGCTTCAATGCAAGTGTAAAATGAGAATTGATTTATTTTTTGTTAAAGTGCTTCTATATATTGCAGAGATTTATCTCAAAATATTTAAACTCTATTTTACGGGCACGTGGTTTAGCCTAGATCACAAATCCAAATTTTTAGATTCTCAAAATTTCAAAAAACAATTGTTAAAGCTGGCGTTAATACTTGCTGATGATTTCTTTTGGGTATTTAGACTACAACCGATTTTGTTTTTGGGTAATACAGTTGACAGACATTTAATCATAAAAAGGTTGTGATTTAAATTAAAGAGTGGATAAATAGGTTCTGTTGAAATTGAAAAAAACATCTTAATCCTAGCATATCCAATAATTCCGGTATGAGCCAGTATGGAAAGTATGGCAGCTGCACACTCGAGTTTTTTTTACATCCCGTTTTTGCACACTTGGGTAATTTCACACGCTCGCGAACATAAACACCGTATAATTTCCAACAAACCTGTAAACCTACCTATGGACCTCAGGTAATTTACTGTCAGTACATTTTTTGTTATTTAGCCGACCCTATGTTATGTACATAGATATGCTGACGGACATGAAAGATTGAGGATAGAATAATATGTTTTTTCAAGATTTTGGTAAAACAGTAATAAAAAGGAGGTTGTGTGCACACTTTGAAGTGTGCACACTTTGAAGTGTGCACTCGTGGACGTTTGCACATTGCACACTTAATTATTTGGCGCGTGCATACTCAAGATCTCGGGGAAAATTGACATACTTTCCATACGAGGGTATGAGAACATACATATTACTTAACAATTTCCTGTTTGATAACACCGCTTGCTCTTTTTAATTAACAGGTATATATATAATTATCCTATTCTATGATATGCATTTGGATATTTTACAGAAACTAATTATCTATCGTCATATTAAGTTTTGAAAAATGGCAAATAATTCTGACATTAAGCGATTTGTGGCTTCCATTGTCCAATTCCTGGAGGATGAATTGAAGCGTGAAGGAGTAACCACTGAAATGGCTGAGAGCATTGATGTGGCAAGACAATGCCTTCATATGGCATACACTACAACTCCCGAGGATGTTCCTTCCAATCAGAGAAGACTTCTCGACGTCTTCCTTGAAGCTTGTCCACCACCTGTATGTATTAACCTATTTCTCCCTTAGGGTATTCTTTTGACGTGGATACGATGCTTATTTAGCATATTCATATCTTTCCTATGATTAGGTAGACATGGACCATAGAAACATATGCATTTAAATACATTATTATACAGCCTGCTCTTGCATGTAATATAATAGTGATATTTTTAATTAACCACTTATTCTTCTATGTAGAAGAACACAACAGTTTGCCTAGGCTCAGCATTTTGTACCGGTACCGTACTTCAAACCAACGGGATGAGCTATCATGTAACTACAGCATAATGTAATTAATTAATATTTTAGGTGAAAGTAAATAAATTATCGGATGACGATAGAGCGAAAGCTGAAGGGTTTAAACAAGAAGGAAACGAAATGATGAAAAAAGAAGACTTTGAAAAAGCCATTGAGTTGTATACAAAAGCTATCGAAATTGATTCTTACAATGCTGTATATTATTGCAATAGGTAGTGTAAGCTCTATCAACTGATTTGTTTGAGTAAATTTGATTCTAAATCAGGGCAGCAGCACAGACTGGAAGACAGAAGTATGACATGTCTCTCACTGACTGCAAACGAGCACTGGAAATCGATTCTCAGTATAGCAAGGCTTACAGCCGAATGGGGTAAGCGTAGGTCATCTTTTTCATTTTAGTGATGGCAAATTGTGAAACCCTTTTTCAATTCTACCTTGTCTGACTGCATTTTTACAACCTTGTGGCAGTTCAGTGATGCACAATGTCCACAAAACCGATATTTTTTTAATTCAGTTAACTTAAATAAGCTGTATGCAATTTCTGCCATAATAAATGTCAAACTGATTAAAATGACTTCATCAAGTGTAGTATATGGTGTACTAATATCAAGAAGTTTTAGTTTTATACATTTAAGTAGTAAGTAAGTGATTGTTATAGAATGTTTCCCAAAAAAAGTTTATAAAAAATTAGTGTGTATAAAAAATTAGTGGGATATCTGTAATATTTTTTTGTAATAATTAGAAAAATGGTGACAGCAAAATAAAGTCACCATTTGAGACTATATCCGCTTATCAAAGCATTGTAATTTTCTGGTTTTGCTTCATGTAATAATCTAAAAATTATTTTATGTTATATTGTCTTGTGTTACCCAATCTTACAAACATGATTATCCCATATATATAGATTGACATATTCAAAAATGGAGATATATGATGAAGCTATCAAGAGTTATGAAAAAGCGTTGAAGCTGGACCCAGATAATGATGGCTACAAGAAAAACTTAAAAATTGCAGAAGAAAAGTTGTCATCTCAGAATGAGGTTTGTGATGCTTGATGGTAAGGGTTGATACTTTTAATCATCAGGTGGGCAATTAATTTAAATGAATATTGCTTGAATCCACTTTACAAGGTTTTCATCATATATAACATACTTTTTGGGGTATGGAGTGTTCTGTCATTATCAATACATTCACCATATATAATGTTGCTTTAAACATTTTTATTGGAATCTAATTTTGAATAAACACATATTTTTAATCAATTTTCGATTATTAAAATCTACATATGTTCACAGCCATGGGCATCGGAATAAGGGTACCCTGGGGCACAGTCCAACTATATGGGTGGGTTATGATATCAAAAACCACCCTTGTTTTTATCGATTAGTTAAAAGAAATATATTCGAAGCAAAAGCATTATTTGTAAAGCGAGTGTTTATGACAATAACTTTATTTATTAAGCAATATTCGGCTAAGCATGTATGTAAGAATTGTTTGGCCCTGGTTAAACTTGCACCTGCACCCGGTCGTAAAAAGTGGGCACGAAAGTGTGCATCCTTTAAAGACTCATGTGAATGCGGCAATGCGCTAAGCTCACGATAATAATACATCAGAGTAAACTAGAGAGTGTAACTTCTTTTAACCAAATCACATATTTTAACCACCATCATTTGTAAAACACTTTTTGTATGCTATAGGTATGCGGGGTCCCTAACCACAATTTGTGTATTTTATACACCAAGTATGTAGTTTGTTTCTGCAAGAATAAATGCATAGGTCCCTAAGGTAACAAACCGATCTTGTTATCCATGTTCATTACACAATATATGTTATTGTCAGATATGTGCATGTAAGGTCCATGTTATCTGATATTCCAGGGAGTTTAAACCGGACTACTATAGTTTTGTTTCTGCAAGCATAAACTAATGGGTCCCATAGTTACCAAACCAATTAAAAAGGTATATTTAGATTTGTATACATATGTTTATGTAATGCTGGGTAAAAAAATCATGCCGATAACAATTTTTTAAAATATTATGTCGAATTTTGGGATGACTGTTTTTAAATGTTTACATTGGAGTATTTACCACAATTCAGGAAAGAAGCACATCTAGTCCAGCTTAGATAGATTCTAAAACTTTTACCCTGATTTTAAAATCTAAAGTCTAAATAGTCGTCAGATCCTCTTTCCAACAAAAATTGTCATATTTAGAGTTTTTTTTGGGAAGTATATAGTTACTTCGTTATATTTTAAACAGCATTTATTATAGGATAAATATCCACCACACATGTTTTAAATTAAAGCATGTTGTTAAGTAGAGGATATAGAGAAAAGAAGCTAAATTCCTGAAAAAAACTTGATTTAACGGTTTGGGGAAATTTCCCTGGATTATCACCCAAATTATATTTCATTTTAGGGTGTTTCCTTAAATATTTTTCTTGGGTAAAGCAGTGGCGAACGCACTAAGTTTTCACCCAATCTGATTAAAATTGGAACAGCCATTTAAGCGCTATGCCAAAAAAAGCTAAAGATGGCGGGCCCACATGCCATGCCTGTTACAATCATGATTTAGGAACAAATCACATGTTATAGTTCGGGAAAAACGATCAACAAATTTTTGATGACGTCACCCCACTTATGTTCACAGCAATGTCCAACTAAGTTGGGACACATCTCACACTACACTTTCCACTTAGATGCCACAAATGCCAGGACTGGGTGGCTTTGGAGGAATGGCACAGATGATGAACAACCCCTCCTTTATGAACATGGCACAGAAAGTGATGCAAGACCCTGCAATGCAGCAGATGGCTGTCAGCATGATGAATGGAATGATGGGTGGGGCAAACCCAGCAGAAGGTGCCACAGCTCAACCAAATAATTTTAATGACCTCCTAAAAATGTGAGTCCTGCTACGTTTTGTCTGGGAATAAATTACTCAATCTGTAGTTTGGGTTTGCGACAGTGTATTAATTAAAATCCTAATTAATAGCAATTTTACAAAACAAAATATCTGCAATTCATTTTTTATGAAATAACTCAACACAACAGGGGCCAGGAAATGGCAAAAGAAATGTCCAAGAGCAACCCAGAAGCTATTGAAAACCTTCGTAAGCACGTTCAGGATCCCGAGGATGAGGGGAAGCCCCCTTCCGCATGATATTGTCAATATATTTTCGTTGAACAAAAATATTACAACGTGCTCACAGTGCAAAATATAAATATACAGGCGTGCATCAGTATGTTAAATATAGTTGATGTTTAATGTTTAAACATTAAAACTTTCACCACATCCACATGTGCCTTTGATGTTGGGATTATTAAAAACAAATTCGCTGGAAAGTTTATCAGTCACATAATCCATCTCCGTGCCCAACAACGACATTTGGGCTTTTGAATCGATGATTACTTTCACACCTGCCAACATACAAAGATTGTTAAGGATGTGATGACACATTGATTTTACTCCCGTTTTTTTTTTCTACGTAACGCTGGTGACGGGCATGTCCGGTTGCAAGGTCAATGGGTAGAACATGGTATTAAATCAGGTTGAAACTTTTAGGAATCCTAACTTCGAAAAGTTGGCGACATCGCCAATATCTCCAGATTATAAAGGAATATTTACTACAAATTTTTACTGGATTTAGAGAATTACAACACAAAAAAAACATAACTAGAAATTAAATTACATAAA
>AACT01017119.1:0-11648 GCA_000149265.1 Ciona savignyi | reverse complement strand
GCTTCCGGGAACCCGACTATGGGCACGCGAGGCAGGAGGGGAGGGGGGGTGATGGTGGATTACTTTTGTATTTTCGTGTGTTCTACCTTGGGGTGTGATAAATGTTCTTTATTGTTATTTGAGCCAGATGTGTTTATGTGGTATTCTAGTAATTAGTAATCATCAGTCTTTAAACTTAATGGTTAAAAAATACCGAGGTGTTTTAGCGAAAAGAAGATTAAGAAGCCCAGAAATATAGTTGGGAAGTCCAGAATTTGTTTAAGAGAATTGTTCGAAAGTATTCGAATGTTTAGAAAAGTGTTGGAAACCGCTCCAAGCACCAACACCGACATAATCTTAGTTCAACCACCAACACAACAAACCGATTGTTTTCTTATTTTGTTGTTTCGCGACGTCTGCTGGACCACATCGGTGTAGCAGGGGGGGGTGTGAACCAAGGGGGGGGGTGTGAACCAGAAACTCCGAATTCGTCGTTAAAATGATTGAACTGGAAATAACATTTTCACTTTCTATTTACGTCGCCATAAAAAATAATTTTGTTCCAATTTCGTCCAATTTTCGCGGAGTTTCTTTAGGACACATGACATCTAGGTCAGGCCTTGTACCACGTAATATACGGTTACTACACCTTTTTCTGGCAGCGATAAAACTAATTTGACGTCTTTGTGCATGGATTTGTAGATATTCTAGCGAATGAACATAAATCCGATGCAACACTGTTCATTTTGAGAAGTCTCGTTTGATTGGAAAGAAGTAAATTGCAGAAACTACTCACCAAATATCAGGGTGATTGGATTCAGTCACAGAGTAATAATATAAGGTCAGGTCAACATTAGACGTGGTCTGAAAATACAGGATTATAATCACAATCAAATTAGTTGAGAATTATACCAACATGATTGGTTTAAAAACCAACCATAGACATCTTAAGATTTCATGCAGATTTTACGAATCGACCACATCTTAGAAATAGGCAATCTTAACACAAGGTGTCGCAATTTCAACTAAGTGGGGGTTTCGCGATGATATTATTGAGGATGTGAAAAATTGTTAATGCGATCTATACATAACACCGACTTCAATACAAAAACGGCCTTCGCAATGATCATGGGTTCGAAACTTGGCCGGGTTAAAAAAGATATTTCTGGTGGTGGGGTATTATTGGATAGCACCCATACGTATACGATGTGTCTGTGGTATATGAACCACAGGGCGCATACACAGGTATAGTAGTGGTGGGGGTGGAAGTAATTCACCAATACGCGTCGCGCGAGGAAAGCTGTATCCATTGTGACGTATACTACGCGGTGATTGTTTGTGATGCACTGTGACGACATAGACGCACGAATTACCAAGTTAAAACAAACAATTGACGCGAGAACTTGTGAGAATCGGCCATTTGTTGAGAGCTTATTAACCAACACCAGAATTAATTACTAATCACGTGCTCCTTAATCAGATTGACTTAGAGGAACGACCATGGTATATAATACGTGCATGTCGGTATATTAATAGATGATGCTTATCTATAATTCATACTTATTCGGTTTCAACCCCTGGCGTGACCATTCCAATGCCTTTTCCGTGGAAAAGGGAATTATTGTTGATCTATATTTTATGAGTGGCCGAATTTATAATATTAGGCTGGCATTAAAAATTAAGATCTTCAATCAAAAAGTGTAATTAAAATTCGTCGCCAATGGTTTAGAACACTAAAGCAGGCATGACATGGAATGTATGTTATATATCGTGTGAAACGCAATGGAATTATCCACAATTTCGCCGAATAACCCGTTCACACGCCCAAGCACTCGAAACTGCTACAGCAGTTAGAAATTTGTTCATATTTCCTAATTTTTGTGTTTATCTAATCAGTTGCAAAAACATGGCATATTTAAGTGGTTGATTTAGTAAATTTAGGGTTTGATTCGTTCTAATTTCTGTGTCAGTTTTTATAAACTTGTAAAAAGTTAATGTGAGTTCAGATACGCTATCGACCAGATCTATAAATAGAATCCATGCATGTTTCATAAGAGTCGAATTAATCGACGGATTCTCATGGAAAGGCTGGCGTAGGTAGCTAAGCGAGTTCTACCTAGTGGGAACATTACATGTGAGATAGCGACCCGACTAGCCGCATGAATAATGTATGGCCGGGCTTGTTGGGTGCGTAACTACACTACAACCTTCAGATAATTAGATTGTTGTTCGCTTCTATCAAGGAACGTGTCAAATCAAGTTTGTAATTCATCCCTGCGGTTGATGTTTGACCCGGGAATATGCACATGGGGGTTGGTGTGTGTGAACGAGACTCCGTTTGTTCATATCGGACACCGCTCGAAGAAATATCACATTCTATTGTTACATATACGGCACGGACAAAGGGCATTGTCTATGGTTCGAATTGTATAATTATAGAATCGATTATTCCATCACAACAGGCTACAGTATCGTCACATTTGTGTGTTTTTTCAGCTCCAGATAGGAAATAGTTTAATTGAATGAACTTGACCACAATTTGCTGCCTATTTATAGGGAAGATCTACAAACGCGATTATGAGGTAAGCTATCTTTTAATTATTACGAGTTTAATACTTTTTCGTCCATTTTGTTGTATAATTGGACGATGTATTAATCTTAATATGTAGGGCAGTAAGTGCTTAATTATCAAGTGTTTTTTTAACTTTGTTATTTATTTATTTGACTTTATAAATAGTTAATTGTTACTTACCTATACTTAACAGTCCATATTTCAGTATATGGTTTGTATGTATTTTGCCCATTTTATACGAAAGAATCTATTCGACCAAAACACGCCGCACACTTTTAATCTAATTTGTCTAATTAACCACATCGTAACTAATTTATTCCTTAACAAGTTCGCTTTACTTGAATTAGCCCCTTTAAACTGAAAGTTATTTTGCCTATTTCCCATCAAAATAAGAAAGTTTTATTAATTTGTTTTACATTGGTATAAACCTTTTAATTAAACTAATAAAACAGAAATAAGTAATAAAACTACACTTGTTAAAACACATTAGGTAAAGTGACCAGAATCGTTTAAATAAGTGAATTTCTTTAGGTTTAATATAAGACGAAAATAATAGGCAAACCAAAAAATGAAAATATATTCATCTGATGACATCATCAATCAATAAATACGTCATCAAAAAATTATTTCAATGAAAGTTGAATTTGTGTTGTGGTAGAAATTCGCTTGTAGGACTTGATTATAGAAGTCATTCCTACATAGGAGGGCCAACCAAGCTAAGAGTTGCACTGTATATTAATACACATATTAAAGTGGAAATTGATATCATGCATACGTACTTGTTAATTTTCTATTTGAATAAGTAGTTTTTGTCAATTTAGGTCAGAATCCATTTCCGATAGTAGTAAAGTAAAGTCTTAAGTAGTTTTAGCGAAAGTAGTTTTAATATAAAGTGTATTTTGACATTTTAATCTTATTTTTCTGAGATTTTATTAAATATTTGAAATTATCTTTATTTTATACAAATATTTCGCTATGTGTCTCTCATTCATGGGATTTCTATGTTTTGAATCGATACTGGCGAAAATATGTGGCCATTGTCACGTCACGATGACAATTCTTTTCAATATATCGGGATCTAGTTCACAGGGAGATAGGACGTTTTAATCTGAGCTTTACAGCTTTTATACACACTAAATCTTTCGGTGTTTTCCACTTGGTTTAAGCTGGTATTTTGCGCCGCGAATATAAGAGTTTCTCCGATCATTTTCAAGTCCACGCTTCGTTGAGTAGCAAGCTTTTAATTTATTGAGCGTGAATATTGCGCGTTGGTCCGAAACCGTACCCACCACTCATATATAGAGTTGTGGACATCAAGTCAGCTCTTATCTGGAAGTCAATACATCAACCGCCGCTGTGAAGTTGGGGACAAATCGCTTTACGATTGATTGTAGTTGTGTGACGGTGCAGGAATGGTGTGTCGTTCTTACCTTGTAGGTTGGCACACTCTACCGGTTTAATTATCACCGTATCTCCTACTGCGAGATGTCGCTAAAGAGTTGATAGCTATATTTAGTTGGAAGCAATGATCAAAGGTCAATTGATATCGATTTAAACAGTTTATCATCAAGATACAGACCAAGCGATGCATTCAACAATCCTAGATTTAAAACCAGGCCTGGTATAAACGCACCGCTATGTTTGTTATATACAATAAATATTTGCTTAAACGGCAGTCGGCGCATAAATATTCTGAATTCCACTCGTTTAAATGCAATTATTTTTCACATCTTGTCACTTTATTATGTGGAATGCGAATTAAGAGGCGGATTGTTTTCGAATGGACATTAAACACCAAACGATTTCGTATACGTTTCTAGAAGTATGTGAGGCGTTTTGAAATGATTGTTTATATACGGGGAAACTATAAAACTTTTCAACATAAAAATGCTATTTTTAGTTTTACGATTATTTGTTTTACGATTATTTGTACAAGATCGCTTGTTGAATCTGTTGCAGAATCTTCAGGTCATTAAGCAATGCATATCCCTGTCTTTAACATCCCCGCTTTGCTTTTATTTGGCCACCAACAATAAATATTTGTATCCACCAATTATTAAAGCAGCAGCTATAAAGTAGTGAAGAGATCAGATAACCTTTGAGAGTCTGGAGAAATTAATCGGCTGATTCTGAGAATTCGCATCGAACCTTGCATCGTCTGGCTTTTGCAGATAACCCTACGTGCTCAGGGAACGCCCTGGTCGAAGTTAACCTCAAACTCGTTTCTTTTGCATAAGAAAAAAAATTGTGCGTTTAACTCGAGTTGGTGGTTTATAGGCCGAAACCCTACGTGCAATGTGGAAGCAATATCCACTTCGCGTATTGTCCATAATCCACGTTTTCGGGGAGTTTTAATTCCATTATCCTAAAGTATTTTTTTTTTAATTCTATTTTTTTACCGAGCCAAGTTTCAAACCCAGAATGGCAGGATGGTCTCATCACTTGAACTTTCTACTTGCTAAGTTTTATCTTCTTTAATGAAAACAAAAATTAAAAAAAGCGTGATCGATTGGTTTTTTTTTTAAATTACTTCACGTTTTCGGTTCCTGTAATGATTACTTGTACACACATACTCGCTTAGCATTTGCCAACCCATATGCGCTGTTTATTTTCCCCTGACATTGATTTTTTTGAGTTTTTCGGTTAATTAAAACCAAATGTGTGTTTTATAAACTGGTTTATGTTGTTTGATAATACACACGTCGCGTTGACTCTGTTACTTTCAGTCAACAAGGATTTAACATAACAACGTAATTTCCCGGGATAAACTTAATTTTGCAAAACATTGTGGATCAGACACACGAGGGCGCAAATTGTGGTCCACGCCCGCCACTCATACGGGTCTCGCAGTAATTCGCTGTGGTCCCGCCTCCAAGGTCACACGGTTCGCAGACAATTTATGTTGTCGATATTCGAAGAAGTAAATTGCTCTGAAACACCAGGACAAGTTGGATGTTGTTTGTATCTTGTCAACATGGGTCAAACCAAGGTTGTGGTTGATCGGTTACAATTATTTCAAACATTCTACGTCACGGTGCTGTTTTTAAATCAGATGCGACCAGGTGGCATTGAATCGTCTGCATTCCATTATCAGCTGTACATGCGAAGGTATTTGAGCGAAATCACCGGTCACTTAATTGTGGTCTTTATTTACATGTTCTGTATTAATATGGCTTCTCTTAACCTAAGATTTTTTCGCCTTTTACTAAAGAATTCCGTGGAGAGAAGCAGTTCAATGAGTCTTACTATCTTTTTTTGCATCTGATTTAGGTCGAGTTAAAATAACAACAAATGTAACGAATAAAATGATATTTAATTTAATGTATTGAAGGTGCGAAAAAATCACTCAAACGTTATAGATCAGTCTCCCTAACCGATTGTAAATTCATTATTTCCCTGCAAATCAAATCGAATTTCGCTAAACTTCAACGTCAAGTTTAAAAATCGTTCGTTGCCGCGCGGTAGACCCGAGGACATCAGATTCGCAACCAATTCTAAGAACAGAAAGCTTTCTTATTGCCAATATATTTACGCCAAAGGGTTAAGTTGCGTGGAAGCACATACTTGCAAGGTGCAGGCGCTTCAGGGCTTGTTGCTTCCCAGTTTCGCACAGTTTAAAGTACGCGGTGTTGCTTCGCTCATTAGGAACGAGTTCGAGGTAACGATTTCCGATATCCCCACGGGAGAGAATCAAGAGGTAATTATCCCCTGCCCTCGACTCATTACGACGAATAATTCACTTTTAACAAAAGTAAACAAATCAAGTCATCCACTTAGTTATAACCAATACAAGGCACCGACACTCCAAAACACTGCTTCATAATTCTTAAAATACATAAAACCTTATAAAGTATATTCCTGAATAAAATAGAATGCCGCGGTTGTTACATTCATGTCCATTGTATGTATTGTAGATAGTTC
Source organism: Ciona savignyi (assembly GCA_000149265.1). NCBI lineage: Eukaryota > Metazoa > Chordata > Ascidiacea > Phlebobranchia > Cionidae > Ciona > Ciona savignyi. The sequence goes on along the minus strand of AACT01017119.1, from coordinate 5,176 downwards.
GGCCTTGGTAATAAGCTTGCGTTCCAACTATGTTCAAATGCCAGGCTGGATTCAAATATTCTAACGGTCGTTATATGCGCTGCACTAATTTAGACCCCGAAGGCTAAACAAACTGGTCAATAACATTATGAGTAATACAATAAGCACCGATTCCCCGGCAGCTTACTAAGGGCGGCACTGCATGAGGGACTCGATCAATACGACGGTAGAAGACCGAAGTCTCCGTCGCAGTTGTCACTCACTCGAAACTACAACTCAACGAGCAGAAGCAAGAAATTTAGGAAATTTTGTTGGCTCGTCGGGTTGATCTTTATCATGACACTTCCGCAGGTAAGTTGTATTCATTATTGTTGTGTTTTTTATCCTCGATTATAATTTATGAATATGTTTAGTGTATTCTTCACTCCATCGTTATATTAAAGAAGATTATCACGAATATATAATGAAAAAAAAGCTTAAAAACAACAGTAAAAACGTCTCTAAATACACACGTTACAACAATATAAAAATAAAACGTTGCCGTTGAACCTTTGGATTAATCTGTCATGTTGCTCATGTGATATGTTGCATGTGTCTCTCTTATTTTCAAATTGAGAAGTGATCGCTTCCCGGGTCAAACTCATTGCATCGTTGGTATTTGTAGCTAGCAAAGGTTATCTATGCTAGCATATATAAAAACCTGTAAACATTATAACCCGACGAGCGAGGCGTAAAATCGGTGAAAACTTTTTTATTTGTTTATTTATTTATTGTTGATTAGGAGGTTTTACTTGTATAACATTCGGTGGAGGGAGGTTGCACCTCGCCCGACAGTTTGTAGGAAATTTCTCGTTAATCAGCTACAGCGTTAAATCCCGACGTTATGGTATCACCTTAATCTTACTTTGATCAAATAATATTTGTTTCTTGATTTTAAGCAAAATATGACATCGTCGATTCTATAGTGGATGATATCTAGGTTAACTTTATTCGACATTTAGATGAGTTTTATTGCAAAATGCGAATAAAGATATACTTTGCTCATCTGCTAGTATACCACGCGATCTCGGGTTAATCCATTGCTTAAAATCGAAGCGAAGTTTATCCAGGGTAGTTCAGTGGAACAAATTGGATTAGTCTTGTGTGTGGGGTCATCTGCAAACATATTTTTGACTCACGATCCGAAAACATTCTTGAACTGAAAGAAAATGAGTTTCTTTAATCTAGTCCTCGAAGCTAAACGTCTAAGTGATAAAAACTGGAGTCTTAGAGTCGAGTGAAAACAGCTGAACGATGCGTATGGGAACCATAACTTCACTGCCAAATGGCGTTTTCTTGAAGCAATTTTTATTTCCATGACGCATTTTAGGTCGCCACATTGATAACATAGTAAACATCGTAAGTGAGAGATTAATTAATTGATGACGCTCATGTTACTCTTATCCCACAGTTCATATGGTGTGTGGCGCCGCTTAAATTATGTTCGAGAAAACATGGCTTCGTACGAGAAATTAGCCTTTTTCGTCGCGACACCAAACCACTGGATTTGTATACAAAAAACAGCGATTAAGTTCCAGTTAGTTGATAACTTACGTGAAATGTGTTTTATACATCGCGGTATTTTGAATATGGGTGGCTGGAACAATGGCGCGAAACGTTTCTACCGACCGCACGCTTTGCTAGTGGTTATCTGCGCAACACTTGTTTGTGTTCGAAACAAAAGACGTAAAATTGTCGAACTCGATCGCAAAAGCGACTGACGAGCGAAAGCAAACATGGTTGGAGCGTATGGCGGTCTTCCTTGTCATGACGGCTCTTGGGTCACACAGGGCCGGTAGAATCAAGGAAAAAGGCGGCCTTACGAATATCTAGCGCAGCTTAAATCCGTATATTTAGTGGTATGATGTAGATAACCGAGCATAAACGATCAGTGCAGTGTGAGAATGTTGAGACATCTATCACGAGCCAGCACGCAGAGGGGATTAGTTAGAACGAATCCCTGGCAGTGGAAGACTCGTGGAATAATAGTCGCCGCCTTGCATTGCAGAGATAATTATCTAATTATATATAACGCATAATGACGGATTATCCGCCGGAACTCGCGGAACTTATCAGGGAAACTGAGAATATGACGGAACCAATGAATTGCCTAACAGAATATACTGATGACGATACTAATTACGATATGGTATACGACGACTTCAGCGGTTATGGCAGTGGTGATCTTGGCTTTCAGGAATATATGGACGATTGTATTGCTATGCCCAAGGTGGATGTTTCGTGTTTTTTAAGATGTTTATGCTTGTAACGCACGAGGGCGACTTATTTGTTTTATTTCTTTGCGTTTTTTAATTTAAATTTTTTACCGGGTTAAGTTTCGATCCGATGAATGGCTCGTAACTATATGAATCGGTTGCGTTAACCATTCGGCCACACGACCGTTCACGTGGACGATTTTACCCAAGAATAATTTTGGTTGATTTGTCCATGTGAATTCAATTAACAAAGCGACAACCCCACCAAATTATTTTGTAACGTAAGTCTGCGTGGGTATCCACACGTGCACTAAGGCAACGATTGAAGTGATGTGGTGTATTTAAATATGTGCTCCGAGTCCGATACTTTAATTACCTTCTGCATAAGTGCATATCATAAGTTCCACATTACTACGGTGGTTTAATCGTAGGTATGACGTCTTTCGCATAGTTTATGGTCGCGTGAATCGAAACAACTGCCATATTCGCGGAAAAGGGCGAGGTGCCGCATATAACACCACGAGCTAAGCCAGTTACTACATTCTCAGCGCTTATAAGCTAAACCTGCACAATCACACATTATCCGGGATAAAGTTGTAAACATGGCCCGGACTTGGGTTTAATCGCGTCTGAAGTGGCGAGACCAGGTATGAGAGGCGACTGTAGTTTGGACGGGGGTGGTTGGTGATCCACGAAATAGATACAAACAAAGAAATAAGTCGCGATCGCTAGATAAGTCGCGGTGAGCGCGAATTTACCAAAATATTCCATCTTAGCTCGCAACCCGTGGAAACTGGTAAGGATTACACGGGAATAAGAAGGATTAACCACCGCCATCCAATCAGACAGAGAGGCAAAATACAAAATGTTGGACTGAAATAACTCGCCCGTTCTCAGAATCAACCTGAGTGACCTTCGCGTGATTTCACCAACCAAACATCGCCTACTTTCCCAGGATCTAAAATAAAACCAACAAATTCCGCAGTCTTGGCCCACCCCGTAAATAATCTCACTATTCGTAAATGTAAATGACAAATAAGATCAGAGGGTTTATTCATGTAATAGATAAATCGATGGACAACATGCTCTTGCTCGTGACTACAATGTCTCGTCTATTCTGATGTATATTTACTTCGCTTATTTATGGGATACAAATCGCAAATCGATAGATATGGAAATAATATGCAAATTAGAGTAACAAGTGATCACATGTTAGTTGAACGCGAGGACAAAATAATTGGAATCCTTCCAACCTCGCTAATCAGGATTAGTTGATAAATAATTAATCGCAGCTTATATTTATTTTATGAGCGTTACATTGCCGAAAAAGATTTAGTAACTAGGACTTCGTTGTCTAATAAAATCGCCGACTTTTCAAGGCCTGTCGGTTCATCTTTATTAAAGTCGTGGTTGATTTCTTGATAACTTTTGTCATTATTTGCATACAAAGTATGCGTCACATTCTAATTTATCCCCCAAAAAAACAAATCTTCCTTAAACCCGCAATTCTTTTCGATTTCAATCAAAGCTTCATCCCCGCGTTTCAATCAACTCGACCCGAGGTTTGCTTGAGACCGACCCGGTGTGACCCACTCACCACCTGTGCTTCCCACTTTAATAGATTTGTTTATAAACAGACTTCTGCAAAACAAGTTCACGAGCTTCTCTGCAAATACCTGGAATACAAGGAGGGCTGCTACAAATCGCTCAACGAAACTTTCACTCAATTCGCCAACAGTCAGTCATTTTTTTTCAATTTTTTTTATAATATTTTGTTAATGACGTGTTTTAACGACTGTTCGATTTGCCGTCTTTTTCTGTTCCTGTGTTGTAATTTGATTCGTTTGCTATTTTGAATACTGGGGCAAAAAAATGAATAAACTAAACTTAACTAATCTTATTTTTTTATTAAGTCGTTACGACGCTTAAAATTGATAAATGAATCTATGAGGTTATTGCAACGTATCAACCAAGAAGTAACCCCGTGGACCAGACACATCTAATTCATTGTCATTTTTTTAACCGCCAACAGTGGTTTATGTGGCTTTGTGAATAAATACATCGTATTTGTTAAACATTTGTTCAAACTTAAAATTATTTCAACAGAAACCTTTTGTCCCGGCTTCTTCGACCAGTTTATATGTTGGCCCCACACACTGCCCGGCGCAATGGCATCGGAACCGTGCCCATCATTCGTTAAGTGGCCCAACGGTAGGCAATCGAGTGTTCAATCATATTGATATTTTTATACATTTGCCTAATTCATTCCGGTGACACGAACTCGTCATTAGTTGTCCGAAATTGGCACCAAGTGCGACCACTAACTCACGCTCCCCGTCCGCAAAGCATCCTCTCAGGGTCAACTTGGTTTGCTGGAGTGATCGTCTCTACCTCGCCGGGCGCATAACTTGGCTCAAGATCTCTCTGTGTTTGCATGAGTAGCTTTTAATCGTTTACAGCGGTGACCGATTACGATCATAAGGTTCGCTTTTATTCGGGGAATACATTAGCACTCACACCGACTATCTCTTTCGTTGGTTTCTAAAGAGTTCAATTCCTCTAATCACTGCAATACAATCGCTGCCATCTTAATCCAGCTTACCTTGACAACCTAAACAAACAGATTCGACGATAGGATAACTCCTGCTTTTTAAATTTCGAATATAATTCTTCTAATTACTCGACATAATAGTTGTTTAATACTTGTTAGAAACACTCCTGGCGTATCGCATGTGCGACCGGGACGGTACGTGGATGATGCGAAACATCAGCGGGAAGGTGATGCCGTGGATCAACAGGAAACAGTGCGACACGACCAAGATTATCGACTATGAACCGGAAACAACCGCACAAGGGGTAACTAATGTTCCGCCCTGTTTATTATCTTTGTGCATTCTGGCAGGATAAGATATTCACGTTTTAACTCAGTAGATCAGATAACC